>JAOBYJ020021065.1:0-11957 GCA_025403565.2 Palythoa heliodiscus
CGGACAGACATGCTCCCGGGAAGACCCGAGAGCGCCATTTGCGTTCAAAGATTCGATGATTCACTGAATTCTGCAATCTTTCATGCTCTGACAGGGTGTGACACTGTCTCTTCATTTAATGGTCGAGGAAAGAAAACTGCGTGGATCGCGTGGCAAGGCTTTCCTAAAGTCACAGAAGCATTGGAAGCTATCATGGAGATGTCAACTGTCCTTGAAGATGAAGTTCTTGCATTACTCGAGCAATTTTTTGTGCTAATATATGAGCGCACGAGTGACCAGTTGAGAGTCAATGATACCCGAAAGATCTTGTTGCCGTGTTAATCCTCAACTCATTGATTCCAGATCCTCGGCTTCCAAGTCCTTCCAACTGGGGATGGAATGCTACCAGTGACGATTGGATACCACTATGGACAACTCTTCCTGAAGCATCAAGTACTTGCCAAGAGCTAGTATGCTGTGGTTGCCGGAAGGGTTGCTGCACAGGTCGTTGGAGTTGTGTTAAGGCAGAGCTGAGCTGCACCGCACTGTGCTACTGTTCAGGAGAATGTTAGGGGAAGTGTGGTAGTGAAACGTAGTTTGACAATCACTTTTACTTCTAGCATTCCTGGTTTTTTCATTTTAATTTCATTAAGTTTTAGAGAAAGAGTCATTTCCATAATTTTCAAAGGGAAAACGTTGAAGTCTGGAAGTTCCTTAGAGCAGTTTGGTTCATTTAAGGTAATCAACATTTCTATAACTTGTAAATTCTTGATACTTTTGACGCCTTCATTATCATTGATGATGCGACACCAGTTCACATTATGCAAGGGAACACATCAATACTTTAAGCTTGTAACAGTAAGTACATGTTCCAAGCCTTTAAATGTTTAGGGTTTCCTTATTAATTGGTTTATGTACCATAGATGATATCGTCAGGTGTATGAACAGAATAGAAAAAATAAATAAAACATTCAATAGTTTCACATCTAAATTGAAAATGAAAACTTTACCATTTTCTATGTTTTGAACTTAAGTACCGTACTAAAAAAGAAATGATTAAATATATTGTTCTAAGTGACGTCATCACTACACTCGTGACGTCACATTATCAGTTTTACATTGATGTGTGTGAAACTAAGGACTGTTTTCTGAATTCTAAGTCTTTGGTTTTCTGAATTTTAGAATGCTATTATGAAAAACCTAGGGCCTTTTTTCTCGTGATGACGTCATTGCCATTTTGATGACGTCATAGATCGAATCTGAGGTGACTCCACATCTGAAATTAAAGCTTATGGTCTAAATATTATTAAAGTTTTATGCTTTTAGTCAAAAGTGCACACACCTTCACCTAATCCGCTGTACTAAAATCTGCATTTCGATTTAGGGGCGTAACTAGCCAGCTTTTGCTTGTAAGCCAGGATTCACAACTTCAAAACAATTAATACAGGCACATGATATAACCTAAAGGCCGACTATTTAGGGATTCAGTCTACTCAACCGGCCTCACTCTGGACCAAGGTAACATAAAGAACGTATCAAAAGAAGCTCGAGTAGCGATGTTTTACTAAAGAAACCGGAGAAAATAAGATGGAAGAGTGATTTTGAAGGACGCATATCTGTCCGGCTGCTTCATTTTCCGAAATTGGAGAAATTTAGTGAAGAACAGGGCTAAATTTGGAAAGTTTTAAAAAAACTGTAATCCTTTGCTTATTTGGCCAACTGGTAGCTGCTGGCCTGCAAATCTTTATATTCTGGGTAAATGAAGTATTTGGATAATCATGGAAAACGAAAGAACGCAACATTGAATTCGTTCTATGTACACTGAATCCAACCCCACCACACATTGTAAGCAGCCAACATGTTTGCCATTTGTCAGTTAATATCTTTTGTGCGTATAGATAAGCCGGAGATGGCACACCCTGTCTTATTGTTTGTTTACTTTCCTTTGGTATTATCAAATTAACCAGAGACTAAATTGAATGCATTTTGAAGGAAAAGTTTGTCTATCAGTTTGGATGATGTGTTTCTGCTGAGTACCATGCAACTATAAAATCGGGTGTTAAAATTCCAGATATTAAAAGTAATTGTGTTGTTCTTGATATATGCTTATTTCCCTTATCAAAATTGTGATTTCAAATGTAGGCAAAGTCGTGCATGCGAGCTGCAGCACGGCTGTTTAAGAGAAGTAGTCATGAGGCTGTCAGTTAGGAATAAATACTACCCGAGACTAAGCAACTTCGGTTGGATGTTGAGTGTACATTCAACCCTTCTCAACATACTTAGCTCAAAAACCAATAACGAATTGCATGAAAGTCATGGGGGTAGTCGGAACACAAAAATGCTTTAACAATTTCACTGAAATGCTCAGTAAATCTTAACATCAATTGAGAATGTTGGAACACTTTACATTTTAAAACAACGCGAGTATGTTTAATGGTTAGCTGTGTAGGACAAGTAGATCGTGATACTGACGGCAGCCATATTTGTATAAATTAGCATCTAAGTTACTATTTACCTGTGATCTTCTGATCATTTCAAGCGTTTTTCTCACCTGCTATGACTTTGAAAAGAAGAAAAAGAAAGAAAATCCATTTTAGGTGCATTTCCCTTCTGTTTCACTCTTAAAGTTGCTTTTCTCGCTTAGATCTCGGCATTTTTGAACAAATCCTCGACAACGTTAAAACGAACACAAAATTTAAGAAAGAAAATGAAATGACGTAATAGATATGTTCATTTTTGTTCACGTGATCAGAAAGCATTTATCACTGGTGTTCGCTCGAGGGACGTTGAGAAAGTTGGTAGCAATAGTGGAAATAGACCTACTTCTTCAAATATTTAATTATGCGATGGATGGATGATTTTTGCAAAAAATTAGCAAAAAAAAACTCCTTAAGTCGTTCTATCAGTTTCTTTATTGTTTTAAAGTAGGTGCTAATTATAGGTATACATTCCAGATGGTAAAAATTAAAATAAGCTTGAAAAAAGATTACGTTTAGTTTGATCTTTCTTTGGTTTGAAATATAAGCATGGTCCTATTACAAATAAATATGGACTCGTGAGCTAAAACAAACTGAATTATTTACATAAGAATATGCAAATTGTTTTCGTGTTTTAAAAACATTTATCAAAGTGCTAACTAAGAGACTGAGCAATTTTTTTACTGATGTTTGGTCTAAACAAGGACAGAATGATGCTGTTAAATTTTTAACAAAGTTATTCACACACTGTTCATAAAACCAAACCCGTGAACTAGAACCTGTTTTGCCACCAGAAAATGAAAATTGGTTTGTCAAAGAAAGCTGCTCCACACAAACTGGCAGATGGTAGCTAAAAATGAAACAAACATTTTTCCTTCTAATATTCTTACTGATCACAACTACGAATGCGTTTTTTAAACATGGTAAGTATGAAGGGCGAATACGAGTAAGAAGATTTTATTGGCGTTTATGATTTATTCCACTCTATGAATTTGTCACCTTATGCCTAGCGATTAATTTGTTTCAATTAATTCAATTCACAAAATCCATTGCTTACGCTAATCGTTTGAACAGTTTTATTGTTATTTTATAGCTTTATCTGTTATCTTTTTATCGTAAAACACACTGTGAGAACACGATCTCTAGCGAGTGATAAAATGTTTGATTAACTTCTTGATACTGAAAACAAATCAATAGATTGCAAGGTGCAGATTTGTTGAGGTGTTTCAGAACATGGCTGATACCTAACTGAGTTATCAAGGTGTAACTACATTGCTGCGCTTCAGTTCCGAAATTCTGTTCTGACCCTTATAGAAGACTTAACTGAAAAAGAAAACATTTTTTTAGTTTTACTAGCGCAGGTAGAGGACATGAAATGTAATTATACATTTCTAGAATAAAAGTCAAGGAAGCTAGGTAGGGCATGACATCATGTAATGACCGATAATCACGCGTCAATTCCCGCCAATTCTGAATTTTGGTTTTGGCAAGCGCTAGTTCTCCATCAATGAGTGCTCATGTTTATTGCATAAGAATCTCTCTTTTTGTCCAATGTTCAACTACCTAAGTGGGGACTCCATAGAAAAAAAAATAATTGAAATTGTAAATGAGAAGTGTAGGTTTTGCTGAACGGACTAACAATGCTAAGGAAAAGTACATTGGACCTGAAACAAGGCATTTAAGAGCAGATGCAAGGGTTATACTCGCATTTGATTAACGAATAACTGTTGCCAAGGTTAAAGAATTGAATTCTTGTTATTTAACGGTCTTTAAAAATTAAGTTAAAATATTTGGGCCGGGTAATAAAATCTTTCCGCATTTGAATCATAATATGAATTATGTTTCAATTACCAATGTAACTCAAAACTTTCAGTGTTGCTAATTACGTTACCTCAAACTATACTTTCAAAGAGTTAAAAAAATCACGTTTTCCTTTTATCCTTATAACTCAAACCCTTAGTTCACACACCCACAAAAAATCATCACGGTTTACCTGCCCTAAAAATACCTACTATGGAGAAAAAGAAACTACATAGGGACAGCAGAGTGAGTAAGAAGATGGATCTACTTGGTCAGGATACAAGCAGACTGGACGAGCAGGAATTTAAATTGCAGAGTATGGTCAGCCCTGAATTCCATAACAACCTCTTGAAAACCAGGATTAAGCAAGTAGGTCATTTGATATCTAGGTAAATGTGGTAATCAAATAACGTTCCATCCCTTAGCACTGATAAAACAGTAATATAATGCTTCAAAGTGTTGCAGTAATATTTTTGAAGTATATTTTTGAAATATCCCAATGAATTATTTCTGAGTGAAGATTAGAAAAAGATGGCCCATAAAGAATGGAGAAAATTTACTGTCTTCAAGTAACAGTAGAATTCGATCTCCGAATTCTCCTTGATGGGCAATTGTCCAACTCTAAACAATCTGATCAACATGCATTTTTATCACTACTTTTTCAGCATATTTTCATACCAACATGCAGCAAATGCACTGCAGTTGTATGCTGCAGAATTTACTTCCATCCAAGAAACCATTTAGCTATATAAGCAGCTCCATTTAAGCTTTGCCTTTCACGATCAACGTAAACGACGGAAGCACAAGCGGAAGCATAAGAGTTTTTATGTCATCGTGAAAACAAGTTAACATAAGCGTAAGCGCGACGGAAGCGGAGACGGAAGGAACGGAAGGTTTCCTTTTACTTCCGTCTGTTTCCGTTCCTCGTGAAAACAAAACACAACGGAAGCGCAGACGGAAGAGGAAGTGTTTCATTCTTACGTTTGGTCTTCCATTGTTGTTATGTTTGCGTGCGGTTCGTTTACCCGATCACGGCGACGTAAATGAAATAAGAGCTCTTGCGCTTTCGTCGTTACGTCGCCCGTGAAAACCAAGATTTAATGACACCATCGAAACTAGGGGAGGCAGCCTGACAGTGCTGACACGTAACCATGAGAGGTTCTGAGTTTAAGTCCTCTGCCCGCCGGTCACGTTAGTGTAAATAGCCTTCTGGCCAGCCTCCGAGTCAGTTCGGGATTTTAATCATGACACTGAAAAGTTCCTTTCACTGAAAAGTTTCAGTCGCGCTGTTGCAAATTATTGATTCGTTGTCAATAGTGTTATCTTTAATATTCTGGTCAAAGCATCGTCTGTGTTATGTTCTATTTTCTTTCTGTTTTACTCTTCGATCCTTAAAGCAAACTTTTATCAAAATCCAGGTTGGTAGCCTTGATTTGGAAACTATGTCGCCCGCAGAAGTCTCCTTTCTTCAATCATCTACTCAGTGGCACAAATACTCTCAACCTCCACCCAACCGATTCTCATCCCAAGTCAATGCAGCAGGAACAATATTTCCTGAAGATCCAGTACCCTTCCCGGGTGAGGGACGAAACCGCGTCCAAAACAAACAAGGTAAAGATAAGCAATTCTTCCTCGAAATTAGATTTTAAAACATGATCCATACTCCGCCTTTAATAATAAGAGGCTGGAAATAACAAAAGAGAACAGAGGTATAGTAATATAATTACCCCCTGCCACAAAGTCCGGGGCTCACACCTCGGGTCTCCTGCGCGTTCAATATGTGTGTGACCTTCTTTCCACAAAGTTGACTCAGCTCTTCATTCTTACAAGGTCGGTAAAATGAGTACCAGCTACTGCCGGAGGCTAACTTGAGACAGATTATAGTGCCTAATCCAGGTCACTCGGTCAACACTACAGAAATATGAGATGACCATCTACTTCAACGAGCCACTTAGGCTCGTAAAGGGATTTAACTCAATAACAAGACACATGAATGATAATTTCACATTCTTTACATCCTTATTCTACTAATCTCAATCCTTTTTACATTATCTACCTGCTATCGATGTTGATAAAGCATCTATCGACTCTTAAATAATCAAAAATATTCCTTTTTTTAGGCATCGAGTTCTGGCCCGACTTTGACGAAAAGGAACTACTAAGCGGCAAAAATTACAAGGACTTTAGTATGGACTCATACTATGATAACAAGTTTTGGCAACAAGGAGGAAACAGCTTCAAAAATTTTGCCTTTCCGGATTATTCGCCTCCAGCAAGATCAGATTATGTTCAAGGACAGCTCATTCCTCTTAAACAGAAACCAATTGAGACAACTCAGAATTCCGTCATGTTTATGGGAAAAATTCCTGGGATAAAAAATAGGTTGTCGTCTTTAGGTTTGTTAGGTACTCATTTTACTCAAGGAGCATCGATCCTTCATGGCGACTTAACTGGACAGAAAGCAAATGGTTTGATAGATTCACTGATGTCAGCTAAATACATTAGTGGTAGTACTAATGGCCTTTCAAAGGTTCTCGGTAGCAGTAACAAAGGTTCTTCTTTCCCTGTTCTCTCAAGTAGTAACTTCTCAAAGTTAAAAACGCAACACCCAACTGATACCGGAGCAAACACCAGAAGTCACTCTGCGAGGCAAAAAAGCTCAAATATTAACAGAAAAGAGTTAATGAAAAGAATGTCGAAGAAGATATGGGTAAAAAAGCATCGAACTCAGGAACTGCCTAATAAAACCAGACATTTTTCACAAAAGTTGAAGTTAACTAAAAATAAAATGGATTAAGGAACATGAGGGACTCAAATCCTGACAACTGTACGCCCAAAATACTGAACACCTGCATGTGATAAGCCCTTCAATAATATCGGAGGCAAAAGACTGTAATATGCTACTGCAGTGTGGAGATTCGTTGAGAGAACATCTGTTTTGAGTGTTGAACCACCCCTATTTATTCGGTTTTATTCCAATTTTACTTGCGAATCCCAAATCGCAATTAACATAGTCAGCATGAAGTAAATAATTTTTGCGAATTCCTTCAATCTCAGCAACAGTTTTTTTACAAGACGTTAAGTGTAGAATGGCCATAGATTCATTGCACAAATATAATGTTTGGAGTACTGAAGTTGAGTGCTCCCATTTTCCATTATTTTTGCAGTGGAAACCACATTTCTCAACCAATTTTCCTATACCTTAAAAAACTCGTTCTTTGAGAGGTGCGTAGGACATTCTGCTTATTGATCATTCGAATTCGTTCAGTAAAGCTCAGTTCATAAGATCACGAGTTGAGATGACACAGGTAATTTAACATGATAACTTTGTCTCGTATCAAGTCCATCTTGACAACCTTACCACTCCGGTATCAAGTGCCGCTTCAACTGAAATTTCTACAGTATAAAATATTAAGCAATAAGTACGTATATATAGAAACTGTTCACTGATCTTAAGACAGTGAGTCCCTTTCCTACTAGCAATAATAATCTGAATGGCCTTGTAGTAAAATGAACTGGTTAGGAAACTTTAGAAATGTCAAAGACTACAATGCCATAGGTATGGTGTCTCATTACCCTATTGGCTCGGCCATTTGTTCATTGTAGCGTATGCACTACGAAGGCTATGTAACTACAGCAAAAAACAGAAAAAATAAAAAAACGAAGAAAATCATTGATTTTCATAACCAGTTGATTCAACTTTCTATGGAGTAACTGAACACATAAATTTCTATTTAAAGGCAAGCATTCAATTTGTATGAGCGTAACCTTAACTAGATAAACTGAAAACTTTGAAACGTAAGTGAAAGTAGATCGTTATACAATTTTGTTACAGTTTTGATTTAAAACAAGTCTTGCTTATTCGTGAATTATCTGCTGGACAAAATATCTTATTGTGTCTATAGTCTCATGTATCCAGTTTAGATTTCTGTTTTTAGTTTGCCTCATGGTGCTGTAGCTATACTACAACTTCATAAAGAGTACAAATAAACTTAAGCTAAATCAAGATATGAACACAATCAGGAAACTAAGAAAGCTGTTTTTATTACTGAAAAGGGGAAACAGAAACCAAGGTCCAAAACCAGGTTTAGTTTTTACTTCTGTCCTTGGAACATGTACATTTTGCAGAAACAATTTTCAGGTGTTTAGTCTTCTCTAGAATAAATCAACCACCTGCCCTACAAACTGGTAGCAATTTCGTACCTCGCAAATCTCTAGCGGATATTGCTGCAGTTAATGGTAACGCAGAATGAAGCATGGATTATCCACGCTTTGTTTTAAAGATACTACTTCTTCTTACCGTATCAAAGGGTTTAGGTAAGAGGACAAATAACTAAAATTACGTGGTACTCAATATTTTAGTGTTAAAAACTTTGCATTGAGTTGAGGATAACCTTTTTTCTGAAATGTTGATCAAGCGATCACTTCTAATATAAAGAAACTGCTCATTAGCATATAATTTAGCCGGAGCAAGAACAAAGATAAACAACAACTGACTTTAAAACTTAAGAAAATTTGTCAAGTGAACTGGGACACCAAACTTTTGGTTCTATGTGTGTAGTTTCACAGAAGAAATCGCTATCCATAAAAACGCAAAACAACTGGGTGACAAGAACAATAATGAGCCATACATTGTTTGTAAAATTTCCAATTTTTAAAAACAAATCACGGAAAGAATACTCAGCACATCAATCTCATATTTTTAGACAAAGTTTGTCTTGCCGAACCATTTCAATATTCAGGAGCTTTGTTTTTGTAGCTGAATTAGAAAGAAGAGTGCTTATTATAACAAAGCAAAAATGTAAACAAATATCTGCCTATAAGAAGATAACCGCAAGGATTTATGGGATATCATTCAGTGAAAAAAACGAGGAACAGTACACCTTAAATCATGGTCAAAAGAAATTCGATTCGTTGCAGTACAAATTCTGTTAACAAAGATCGTGAATTTATTTAACTCACCTTTCAATGTTAGAAAAAACAAAAACTATTAAAGAAAAATAAAAGGCATAATTAATTAATTTCTCACTATAGGCAATATTTTTCAAGATAACAACCATCCTTCTAAATAAAGTAATAATTATATCACATGCTTTGAGCTGTGATACCGATTAGATTAAACTCTAGACAGAATACAATGTGCTTGATTGAATTGTCAAAACGTGGAAAAGCGGGAAAACTTGCACCTCAGTATCATTTGTGTTTTATTCCACTGTAATCCTAAAATAGTATTTTTTCCCTAACCTGGACTTACTTTTCAAATTATTTTTGATAGCAAAGGCATATTGGGGCTATGGGCCTTGGCCCGCGTTTGTTCCTTTATCAGCAGTTATGCCTGGAGGACGAGGGCAAGCTTTTCTCAGCGAAAAGACAGAAGAATTCGGTGATATGATGGCAGCTCGGATCAACCATCTCAGTCACTACGTATCTAGTATGGGGCACGTGGTACAAAATATGGCCGGTTATGGCAGTGACTTGGTCAATCACGTGGGTCATATCGTAGACGCTACTGATATTGACTATCCACGGCATTTTTATCCCGACGAAGATGAAGTAGACGACGAAGATGAATATGATAAGTGATTTGCAGATGTTAAAATCCTGGACTGAGGGACAATTAACATCTGGCTGCGAAATAGCTATGGAGGTAGATAGGAACAATTGGAGAGCTATAGGCTTGTGGCTCGGAATTGACTGACATGATAATGATGATGATGATGATGATGATGATGATGATGATGGTTCTTTTAATCCTAGAAATTTCACGAAGTTAATCTAAAACAATACTGAAAAGTACACGCAAACATTGCATCTTTTACAAAAGCTGCAATTTCAATTTTTGTTTTTTTAACATTAAGGTAAATACGACTGCTTTCTTTGTTTCGGATATGTCTCATTTTGCAAAGAGCGAGATGAAAGAGAATTTTTTCCTCTGGTCGAATACAAAAAAATAAATCTAACGCCCAGGAATATAAAGCAAATTAATCACGCAAAATCTTAGTTCATGGAGTAAATATGAATTCTTTATAAAGAAGGATAGGAAACTCGATGAAACCATGAAAACTGAACTTTTGAGACTATTTAACGATACTTAAAAATTATTTTAATAAACTTTATCAAAGATACACAAGTTTCGTTAACATGCAGAGTCAAGTTTCCTCTTTTTAAATTTAAACATCAATTTGTATTATCAAACCTAAAACACTGAAACAGGTGGATGTGTTTTTATGTTGCAAAAGTCGGGTTTGTTTACAGGGATTAATATATCTGACTTTTTTTAAAGTACTTAGCCTTATTTTGTTTAAATTATTGAATTTTAAGAGTAAAAGTGCAACTGCAATTGTCGTTTTTTTCTAACTCTTGTTATCAAAAAAACCTTTTTTCTGAGGTCGCGTGTTAACCCTATATCATACGTATGGTATGGTACGGTATGGTATGCAAATATGGGGCGTATACTGCTATGAATATACCATATGGGGAGACTTTTTCAGGCTGGAGGTATATGAAAGGGTGAGCATTCCATGCTCAAGGTATTTAAAACGGTCAAGAACTTGTTGTCTTGGCACGACGAAGACTGCAAGCAATTTAAGCAATACTGTCATTGTAAATATTAAAAATTGTTATAAGAAATATATTAATTTCACTTTTACACACTAGATTCAATCGTCCATTACGGACCTCTTCAGTTTCAGCTTATGTACTTCATGCAATGACTATATTTAGAGTCCTAGGAGTCCGGAGACTTGGTATATGCAGGTTATAGTCTGCATGACTACAAGGAAAGGATAATGTATGAATAAATAAATAAAAATAAATAAATATAATTAAAATTATATATGTTTATTCTAACGATAAAGTATGAATGAATAAATAAAATAAATAAATATAATTAAAATTATATATGTGTATTCTAACTAATATTGCTATTATACTCGCTCTTGGCATATTAGTATGGTTCCATTCAGATTTGTTGTTTATGAGCTTTCAATGACATTTAGCAAAACGTTTATGGCTGAACCGAAAATTTTACTTACAAAAAGCAATATTGTTGTTTGTGTATTTGATGTTTGGGGTGTGATGAATAAACAATTCGATTACAGTGTTTTCGGTGAAAATCAACATCTTGTCTTAATGAGTTTTTAGATGTGGTAACTGAAAGGGTCGCCTATTTTGGCTGTTGGTATTTTAAAGGGTCACTATTTCAGCCGTATAAAGACTTTTAGAGTACCACCCAGCTCGCACCCCCTTGGTGCATATCCTACCGTATTCACAATTAGAACAATGTACTAGCATAAAGAGGGCTCTAAAGGGCAAGCTGATAATTTGTATCGCGATGGAGGTTGAAAAGACTAAAGCTATGAACAAAAGCGTTAAATATAATTATGCACAAATTACGCGGAATACTATACTTGAGCACCTTTTCGAGAATTTGACTGTGAGACTCGTCTGAAGAGGTTAGTGAAGATACCGAAACGTTACCAGAGAACAGCAAACTCGTGTAAGAAACAAACAGCCACTAGATGAGTTGAAAACAGCACTATAACATAAAGGGAAGATTATGTTGGGTTATGATCTCATAACATATTCATCTTGCATTTCTTTTACCCTTTCAGCCCCAAATACGCCAAATGGCGTATTGCTAAATTCTCCCAACTAAAACCCATGCTTTTCCTTTTAGCAGTTTAGGAGAATTTCGCTTTT
>JAOBYJ020021286.1:0-11948 GCA_025403565.2 Palythoa heliodiscus
CAGTTACATGAGCCAATCATTTTAAGTCCTTTTAGCTAAATCCACCAATCACAACATTGATTACTATCACTATAACAACTTAACCAGTGGCTGTGTAAAGCTATCTTAAAGCTTTTCTCCATATTTATTTTGCAAATTGTACTCAGTCATACAGTATATTTAAAATTGCTAAGATCTCAATCTTCGTCAGTGTATATTCATATCTTAAGTTTTATAAAAATAATAAAAACTAAACAAAGCAATCAAGCAATTTTGAGTTCTACTCACGCATTGGCGGTTAATTCAATTTGTTGTTGGGCAAACAAAGGTCAGGATCTATAGTCAGCAGGTAAAATGATTTCAAACCATGTTCATTGTCTGATGCTCGCGCGCAGGTCTATTAACAAGTTAAAACTAAGATTTTAAAAAGAAATACGTTATTCGCAATATGAACAGAGAAATTGAATGGCAGCAGCACGGGCATTGCCTTGTTATGAGGCAGGAGGAAGAGGGGTTCGTCCTGTTTTCAAAAATTGTTATAAACGTACAGTGGGTTTTATTGGCACCCGTCTCTTTTCACTATTCGAACACCAAATTTTGTCACGTGATCATTAACTGCAAGACTTCGCACGCCGGTTGTTGTTAGGCTTCCACCACGCGGAATATTGTCACATAATGTAACTGGGTAAATTTTAGACTCGCTAAATGAAACTGAAACATATTTACTGCAAAAAGCCAGAGTCCAGCAAAATAGCTGACCAAAAGCGTATTGGACCAAGGCTAAGCCATGGTAAGTTTAGTTTTAAAAACAGATTTAGTCTCCATGATATTTGGCTCTCCGAATAATAGCTTGTATTGCGATGATTTCCATGAAAAAGAAGAGACTACATTTTAATTATTCTGCCACGAGATTTGCAAAAATGCCTTTGCGATTAATGAGTAAAACAATTTGTAAGTGCGCATGAGTTTGATAAATTCATGTTTGTCGCCACAAGGTGCATTAGAAGTTGAAGATTCGAGCGTTACGCTCTTTCTTCGTCCGGAGCAAAGCAAAGCTCATGTCTTTACCACACAAGTTTGTGTTATCAATTTTGAAATTCACATTATCAGAGGCCAGTACTAAACCTTACTGCAAAAATATTTTAAGTTAACGTCTAAACTTGCGTTTAAAGAATTTATTTCTGTTATTTTGTCGGCATCTCTATACTTCGCACATTTCGCCTTGTTCCTAGAAGAAACTAATTCCGTCAAAGGCATATACTTTCCCGACTCTGTTAAGTTTCATACTAATTTATAATTAAAACAGAGATTATTCATCTTTCCGATCCCCTGTTTGAGGACTTGGTAGCTTAAAACTGTTTTTTGGTCTACATTTTTTACCTATCCTGCGTGCGGAAAATGGTGAAATAAAAGAATATCGTATTTTAAACATTTATCACACGTGTCACTAGTGAATTTTAAGAACTTTAGTTGTGCTTCGATCATTTCCGCAGCTAGAAAATTCTTTTCATGATAATGTTTCAGTGTGGCTCAAAAAAAATTTGTTTTCTTTGAGCAGTTGAAAATAACTACAATGTCATTTCTAATTGTGTACCGAAGAAAGTCATTGATGCAATTGACTTCCGGTTAGAATGTTTCCTCGCACGTGCTTCGAATATTCCCCAACAACAACCACGTGTTTACATTGCGAGCGCCAATTGCCTGTTGGGATACATGATCGTCTGACAAGGTGGCCGCGGCCATGCAAGGAATGGCCTCTCTATGACAATAATCTTTATCTGGTTAGTTCTCTTCCATCGTTTCTCCTATGGAACGCTACCGTAAAATTTGCAGACTTGAATACCTTGTAATTTAAGGGAAAACTTTATTTAAGCATTTGCCCTTGGAAATTTGCTGGAAGTATTGCAAACTCAGCACGTCACACCCCCGGTCCACTACCTCCACTAATGCTTTTTTGTAGCGAAGGTATGTCGGCTCCTGCACTGACCAAATGGTATTTTGTCGTATTTAGATCCGTCCAATGAGTTTTCCATGTGTACTTGGCATGCACGAAGTTGGTTGGGAAGATGGAGCATACCACAGCAATGGTGGTAAGGCTCCAAAACTCTCTGGACGTACAAATAATGGCGGAACAAAGTCAAACGGAAGCTTCGAAGTTGTAGGTGGTAAATCTAACGGAGAAGTTGCAAGCTATCTATTTCAGCGACAGGGAGTTGCAACAAGCTTTTCCAAAACGGTTGCTGAAAAGGAAGAAGGCTCGTTTGGGGGAAAGAGATGGTCATCTGTTGGTGAAGGAATGTCGGAACAGGTAAAGTTTACGGAACGACGTAATGTGTTTTGAACGCAGAACTCTACGATGGTTGTGGACTTTGTAGCTGCTTTCAATTGTAAGCATATTTTCTTTTGAGGGCATTAAAACGTTGAAGTTCTGCTTTCAGAATGCAATATGATGTTGTAAAATGTTTGACTATACTCGATTTGTAAATGAGTGGAAAGCTCGTTTTAGTATACAAGAAAATGGAATATCGATTGTGTTGCGAATAAATTTAATTCTTCGAACGTCACAAAGACTTTCGTTTTCAAATGTAATGAGTAAGTTTTGTCAGCCTTCTTAGCAAGAGACGTTTCAAATTTTATCATACATTTTGAATTATCGCTTCGCATTCGTTTTTACAAGCCTTTTTGTCGTTTTTGTTTTCATTGTGCGAAGCATTTTTCGAAAAAGTTGAAAGACCTTTAGTTTGGATAGTGTACGAAAGTAAAGTCTCGTATCGACGTTCGTGCCGTGCATGTGATCTGTTGGTTTACGAAACATTTTCCAAAATCGAACGAAGTATTGAGAAATTAACACAAATTTCGAAGATGAAAGATACATCCCAGCCATGCTGTAGATTTCATGAAATCGACAAGTCTCGCTCCTTGACTCGAATTTTCTTTTTTTTGTTTGCAACAGGAATCGACTAGTAAGTTATTTCAGTGCAGTTTTAATTCCATGTATTATACCTGGGTTAATTTCCTCATGAAGCTGAGAGTTTCCATGAATAATTGCCTTGTCATTACAAATATCTTATCAAAACAATGTCATAGACCTGAGTATTCATCAGCTTTATAAGTTGCCAAGAAATAGAACTTGCTACAATGACTCTGTATATTAGAGTTACATTCGTTTCAATGATTCAGTTCTATTTAGTAAAGCTATATATTTTCAACAGTTTTGTTGTAAAAAGAAAAATGAAAAATTGGCCTTACTAACTAATGATTTCTTTATCCATAACAAGAAACTGTGATAGCTGTATTTGATGTTGCCATGTTTGTTTCAGTTATTGAAACCTTATAAAGTGACTATTCTATTGCTTGTTTTGAAATGAATATTTGAGAATGTTTTCATTTCAACAAATTCAGAAGCTAAAAGTTTTGTAGAATTTGTTTTAAACTTAAACTTCTGAAACCATGGCAGGAAAAGGCTTAAATGTAACAGCAGTAAATAGATCCATTTAAATTAATTCATGTTCTCCAAAAACAGTTGCATGATTGTCATGTGAACACAAATTTACTTTTGAAAACATAGGCCTCAAATCCTTTTCATACCAGTCCAGAGCAAAAAATTAGTTCATTTCATTTTGAAAATGTTTTTCTTTAATGTTTATTTTTGATACTAATTTTACCAATTATAACTGCATTTTTGTTGTTTTGTTTCTGCACTAAGAATTTAGTATTTCTTGTGGGGTACGTAAAAAGCATTTTAAAACTTTGATAAAGCTTTGAACTTCATCTAAAACTTAGTGAGATGTGTCCTACATTATAAATTTTAAAAAAGTCAATATTTAAAAAAAGTCATTTTGTGATTATATTTTATAATTTTTGTATTTTATTGTACTTGATATGAAGGTAAATTATTTGGTGGTTCAACATATTCTAAACCAATTTAAAAGAAATTTATATTTTTTTTTTCAAGAGTCTGTTTTTTATCTGTTTTACTTTATAACAAATTTATAACTTGTTATACAAGAATATAATTCATTATAATGTGGGTTTGCCATCCTCCTGGACTCCCCCCTGGACAGGACACTAATCTGCCGCAGGTTAGGTTAACTCAAACAGAAACCGATCTCAACAAAGTTCTGCAGACCTTGTAGGGATTTCAAAAATATTTGAAGTTGGATATGTAAAATGACAAGTAGGAGTCAGATGTCTTGTGATGGCCATGTTTACTCTTCAAAGTAATTGCATTCAAAGGGGAGTGCATACCAGTCATATTGTTGCTCGCAGGCTTAACCTTGATACTATCTCAGTTTGAGCAATTTTTGTCTGTACTGTGTGGTTATCCTAAAATGCCCCGACTTCATGCAACCATGGCAACCCAGTGTGACAAATGTCAGTGTTCTGTTCCTTTGTGAAGTTCAAAAGATGCTATCAGAGCATCTTCCATATTACCTCCTTCCTTTTGGAATTCAAGACCAAATAAATTGAATAAACAATTAAAACTAAGAAAACAAGGAAAGATATACTTGCCCTTAGTTTGAAAAAGAAAAGTAATAGTAATGAAGAGAGCTTCCAAGTGGTATAGCTGAAACCAAATTTGTGACGATAGCTCCAAATCATTCAGTTTATATATGTGAAAATTATATATATTTAAAACATTAATCAGTGAGGAGTGGTAAATTGTTATTGACACACAGTTATAAATCACATTTTTTGTTCAGAATTATGTTATATATTAATTTTGTTTATTGCAGGGCAAAAAAAACACTGGAGAACTTGAGAAAGAATTTCATAGTTTAACCCTTAACAATAATGAGAAAAAGGCCGACACACCCATAGAAGAGGTAAGATTTTGTTGAAACTGCAGTGTTCAAAATTAGCAGTCATCCAAGACGACAAAAAAGTTTACTGGGCTACCATATTTTATTTATTTATTTATTTTGGTAAAATTAAGAAGTTGATTGCCCGAGTAGTAAAAAATGGACGATGCAGCCAAACAGAGAAATTAAATTAGTCATAAACGGTACAAAATGTATGTGACAATTTGTAATTGGCAATATCTGATAATGTGAAGTTAATAATAATTAATTTTCCTCAGCTATAAAGCAATTCTAAATTGTTAGGTTTTCTAAGGGCCACTCAAGAATTAATCAGGGCAACCAAATTCACGGGTTTGGTTGTCCAGCTTTTGAAATAGGGACAACCTAGGTTGTTTTTAAATTTCGAGCACTGAAAATGATGGAATTTTTTGTCACTGGGTAAGCCTATTTGTGTGATATATTTTCTATGTGTAATGGAAAATGGCATGCCAAACAGTCGAGTACGAACCCAAGAAAGTTGCCCTATGGGAGCTTAGCAAATGCAGAATTATGAAATGTAGAATATAGGTTGAATAGGTCCAGTATGACCCTCTGCTGAATTTTTTACACATAAGCTTGTACCATCTATGGTTTTGTCATATAAAAATATCAAATTTATATGACAATGCCATCTTAACCATTATGAAATTATAAAGAGACAGGGAAATCTGAAAAAAACTAAGCTCTAATGGGAATCAAACTTGTGACCTGTAGAGAAGCTGTATGCTCTGCCGTTGAGCTATGACAGGCATAGAAATTGGAATTGTTTTTTCACTAGACATCTGGACAAGAACTCACTCAAGATAACTAGTCCTTTAGGAGTTTTACTAGACATTACCCGCTTCTTTTATTTACATTATTACAGTGCCAACCATTAGTTTTCAACAAACCTCTTTGCTTTGCTGTTTGTAGAAAGTTTCTCTAGGCCAAACAGAACATAAATTTGTAATGAAATGATGAGATTTGGAATGTGAGCACAGACATTTCAAAAATTTTATTCTCAGACTAGTTTGAAGACAAGTTAACTAGTCCACCATAACTTTTACTAGTGTCTAGACTAGCCGACTATTACTAACTTTTGATCGGTGGATGGGAACTTATATAGCAATTCGGCTCATTGGTTAATTGGGTTAAGACATGCTGATTGTATTGCACAGTCATTTGAATATCTAGGTATATTATGTGCCAAGCATGCTCTGATTAACTACATTACACAGTGACTTGAAATAAAGTCCCTAATAATTAATAGTATCAGTAAAGGGCACTCTTTCTAACCCTTATTCTTCAGAGCATCCACCTGCTCTGTGGAAGGTCCTAGGTTGAACTCCTATTTGGAGCTCTTTTTTTCCAAGTTTCCAGTCTTTACTTAATTTTATATTTGTTATTTATTGAATCCCCTTTGCTGATGCCATATTAAACAGCAAAAGCTTTGTTAACTTTTCAATATTAAGAGATTGTTAATCGAGTGTGGGGTTGGTATGGAAAAATTTTAGACCAAGGTCTTGACAAAGTTCAAAGTTAAAGTTTTCTTTGGAGAAAATGTTTTCCCTTCTCTTAATTGCAAGTTTTGCATATATCATCCTGTTCAAAATATGAGTCTTGCTCTAGCACATCCAGGGCATCGGTCCAAATATGCACATATATGGCCCGTGGTTCAATTACCCATTTTGATGGATCGCACATTGACCAATCAGAAAGCAGTTTGTTGTAAGAAGCTTGAGAAGTTAAATTATTTCTTTTGTTTATGGTTTGGAAAGATTCTATATATAAAAATTTTACAGTCCGTTGAAACATTCAGTGAAATAATAGTAGAGAGCATTTTATAATTAATCAACCTAGCATACCATAAATGCTCTAGTAAGCCCCCCGCCCTACCCATTCTAATAAGCCCCAGCTCTCCTTGGAGGGCCAGAAATTTAATAAGCTTCCTCTCCACCCCCTTCCTCCCTCTACAAAAAAGGCTGTGATCATTAAAACAGAAGGCATACTGTGTTAGATATAGATTTTATTTCTGTTTTGGTACTTCCAACCTAAAACTTCCTGTTGGTCAGTTTCTGTTTTTTTCTTGTCCAGTAGAGTTCTGATTTGAGAACATCAATAACTGTTTTCGATTTGCAAGCAGTGCTATTACTTCTGCAAACAAAAAGGCTATCCTTGAGCACTTAAGGACCAGTTGTGTGATTCTTTCTCTGTCTGTGAAATGAGTTTTAGATAAGCCCTCCACTCTGTAATAAGCCCTTCCTTCCTCCAGAGGGCCTGAAATTTGATGAGTCCCTGGAGTGCTATTAGAGTATTTACACTTTTTACAGGTTTTAGAGGGTTTTAAGTAATCACACCAAATGCAGTGCTTATAATAAAATGTAAAGTTTACATGAATTTGAATGGCCAAAAAAACAAAAAATCACCAAACTTTTCCAAGGCTTTTAAAAACAAAATTTTATAAGTTTCTATGGTAGTTGTTGGAAATGCACACAGCTAACTTGTTAATCACAACAACTTAATTATCCTGTTAAGATTGCAACTGCTGCAAAGAAACTATGGGATGTACAAGACCCTGATGGCAACAAAGGCGTATCAAAGGAAATCTTGATGGGTGATCAGTGGCGCGAGAGTGCCTGGGGTCCTTCAGTACCCCACATGCCACAGTCTGAGCATGCAGTATCACAGCCAATAATGGTGCAGCGCCCAGCAAAGGGAGGGAATTACAATAACAATCCAGAGTCACACAGCATACTATCTCCCCGCTCAGCAGATGGACTAGGTTATAGCATGGTGGAGTATGTATTGGCTTCTTCACCCGGGGGCCAAGAACTGGATGCACAAATGGCATGTATAAAGGCAGGATTTGTAAGTGAACTTGTCTGTTTAAAATCACTTCTCATCGCCTTTTTTTACAAATACCATTACTTATTTGTGTTGAATTCTGTTGACTTGTGGGACCAGTAAAACATTTGACTTTTACAAGTTTTTCTGAAAATGACGTTGCACATGTATAGGCTCCAGACATTTGCTTTGAATAGCAAAAACCTAGTTTATTGTTTGACTTGTTGGAATGAATGAATGAAACTATATTTACCAAGGGTGGAAAACATTGTTTCCAATAACCTGGTAGTTAACATATTGGCCCTCAAATGAAATAAGTATAGCAAAACGTATGAATGCAACTGCATTTCGCGATTTATGGTTGCAAGTGAAGTTTTTAAAGTTTCCAAAAAAGCACGAGCTGAAGGAGAGTGCAATTTGAGAACTTCAAAACATCACATGTATGGAGCTCAGTTGGGAGAATTTATCAACACGTCATTTGTTATGTTTGGGACTTAAAGGGTTAAGGGGGGGACGGACCTCAATTCATAGCTTGCTGAGGAATAAACAATTACAGATATTTTTTTGCATCATGCCACAGATGGGGATGTTATTCTGCCATTTTAGCCTCATTCATCCACATTTGTCAGAGATGAAATCTCCAGCTCAGTGAACGTTGTGGCTTGTTTCCTGGGGAAGCTTTTCCTAAAGAAAATATGTATTCTATTGCATTGTCCTTTGTTTCTGTATGTATTCTGTTGCATTGTCCATTGTTTCTGTATGTATTCTGTTGCATTGTCCATTGTTTCTGTATGTATTCTGTTGCATTGTCCATTGTTTCTTTATGTATTCTGTTGCATTGTCCTTTGTTTCTGTATGTATTCTGTTGCATTGTCCTATGTTTCTGTATGTATTCTGTTGCATTGTCCATTGTTTCTGTATGTATTCTGTTGCATTGTCCTATGTTTCTGTATGTGTTATACTAAAATACAATTATAAAATTAATGGTAAATTAAGTTTTGTTGAGTTTGTTGTTGATCAGGTTTTGCTGTGATGAAACCCCACTGTTAGGGAGTTACCTTGTCAATATTTGAATTAGTAATTTTAGTTTTTTTATTTAGATATTAAAACTGTGATATTGATATATGTTGTGTTGTTTTAGGAGTCCCCACCTGGTAATGTGTTGAATGAACAACCAGTAAAGACGGAGGGAGGGTCAAAACAAAGTAATGGAGGTTTGCCATTTGAGGAGGATACAGGAGATGAACTGAAGAAAAGTTTACATAGAGAACAGGAAAGCAAGTCGCCCAAACCACAAAACAAACCTATCAAGGAAGATGACAAAACTCACTCCACATTTAGGTAATACTAAAATGTTTAATTATCTTAAATTTTTGCTGTTAAACACAATGACACTACAATTGGTTTTTTTGTGGGTACTGCATCAGAAGATGGTATCCACTTTTATCTGGATTAATGAATCACAACAACAGGAAGTCCAGGGTTATCACAAAATACCACAGGAAGCCTGCAAAAATTTTAAACTTTTGGTATAGCTGTTTTAATTAAAAATATATGTTATTTTATATTATTACATTCTGCAGCTTGAAGTTTCTAATAACTTTTAATATTAATAAATATTCTAAAATTATTAATCTAATTTACTTATGGTGGTACTCTAGAATTAAATCCCAGTGTTTCAAGCTACAAGAAATAGCTTGTAAAACTTGCTTTAAATTAGCTAGATTGCACAGATAAAACATAAATTTAGATGTACAATTTTCTTTTAATTTTACTGTAAATTTCTTCACATTTTTATATTTATTTCTTGGTTTACTTGCAGTAGCTGCAAGTGTTTAAAACTGCTTTTATTAAAAGATTTCTATTTAGAATTTTGAAATATTTTTTATTTCTTGCACATTTTAACATTAATTTAAAAAAAACTGTGTACAAACAAATCTTGGTTAGCTTGATTATTATTTACTTTCAGTAACATGACAGCAAAAGTGGTATAATTGCTTTACTTCTTCAAAACTTTAGGTTTGAGTTTAAACTTAAGTAACATCGTTAACAAATATTTATCATATAAAGTATAATTTGTTTAAAAAATTGATTTAACTATTAAAAATTAATTGTGATAGAACATTCTTTTATAGTTAAATGTATTTCGAAATCTGTCCTTCATAAAAATTTGAAAACTAAAAATTTTAGGAAATGTTATTCCGTGTATTGTCACAAAGAATGCTTGCCTGATACATTAACTCAGATACTTTTCTTTACATTTACAACTTAATATTATGTTCTAGTATGAAATATTGCTATAGATACACTCACAAAATATTGGCAGATCTCCCATGTTTACAAATTTATATAGCTTACAATACTCAGAGAAACTCCATGGCGGACATTTTATTTGACCAGAATTTAAGGCATTATAAACCCTTAAAAATGAGTAAGAGTTATTAATTATAAATATACAGGCTTCAAGTATTCCTCTACCAATATTGGATGGGATACTACCATTAGGAAATATTTTTTCTGCAAATTTTACGGAGTAGATTGGCCAGTGCTTTATGAACTGGTTTGAGGTCAATCTAGGATGCCACTGGCTCTCAGGCTTGCATTGTTTTGAAGCTTTGTCCTTGAAAAAGAAAAGGATTAAGGTTTGGAACACACATACTTTAGCTCATTTTCAGCAAGGGCATTGAGGCTCTAGCAACATTATAGCTTTCTTCTCATATCATTTTTACATCAGTTTTAGCATTTTTTAACTCTGAATGGTATATTTTTGACAAAGATGGGCAATTTAAGGCATTATTATGAAGAAGAATTTGCAACTCTTAAAGGTCACTTAAATTTTTTCAGTTTCAGTGTTAATTGAAATTATGTGTGCAAAATGTAAAATGGCAGTTTATCGTTGTTCAGAGCTTATGTATACACCAAAGCAAATTATTTATTCTTTTGCGTAGACCAAAGTAAGCTTTTACATCCACATCAAATTATTTAAATTTTGCTTAAATATCTAACTTAGAGTTTCTAAGAATATTATTTTTGTTCCATCAACACTTGATATAACCACGTGATTTTGTTTAAAGTACTTTTTTGGTTTTTTTAAATCCTCTCAGAAAATATACAAGTTATCATATAAGCTACAATTCTACAAGAAAACAAGTCCCCGTTTGTTGAACAATATTACTTACTCTGCCTTCACACAGTTAATTTATTCCTTCTAAGTTTGAGAAACCTCTGTTATGAATAATTAATAAGTTTTGTCTCAGTGGATGTGAGGAGGAAGCTGAAGGAATTAAGGACCAAATTAAGATTAGTGCAGCATAACTGAAGACATACATACACAAGTTTCATTTGCCTTTATTTTAACAAATCCTGACAATCTGGTAAATGTAATTTAAAAATTGGCATTGTTCCATCAGAAAGTCATGGATAGTTAGATAATGAACAACTTCTGTAAGCCTTTTACTTTTGGTTTCCAATGTATGGTAGTGCAAATGTATCTTGTATGCTGTCAGTGTTGCAGTGGCAATTCCTTGAGGCTCTGCAGTATCGTATATACACTCTTTACACTCCAAGAACTTAATGCTACATTGAAAAAGTATAATTTTTTTTGTAGAAATAAATGCAATGCAATATAAGCATAAAGCAGCTGTTAGAATAGTAGAGATGTTAAAGCTTGTCAAGTAAAATTTTGACACATTTTTACAGTTTATTAGCACGTGTGTTATTTGTCTTCTGAATTGCAACAATTCACATATTAATTATTTTTGGCAAATATAATTGATATTTGTTTGCTACATTTCATTAAATTTAATTATTAAGTTGTCAGTGTTGGTGGGCTATTTATTTCACTTGTTTCATAAGTGTGTATCCTGACATTTACTGCATTACGATGTTTTGGTTTTATATAATTTTTTTAACAATATGCCTCATGCTTGAAGTTTGTTTATGAAGATAGTTTTTGTTGTCATAATTCTTAATTCTTTTAATAACAATAGAATGTTTTCTTGGAGATTGTATAGATTGAATGTAAAATGCCATATTTTGTCAAGTATCGGTAGTTCTAGCAGACTTATTATACAAATGATCTACGGTATAATTTTTCTCACAAGGTGGGCCATTTTAAATTACCATGGTATACTATTCAAACACAACAGTTAAAAGGCCTTGTGCATCTTTGGGCCAGACCTGGGTTGAGAGTGAATTTCGGGTGCCACAAAATTACTTTTTTAAAGAAAATGATATACGCTTCCAGAATCCATTTTAATCATCTGTTTTAATTCGTTTATACACATTAAAGAAAGTTGTTTTCGA
>JAOBYJ020021394.1:0-11947 GCA_025403565.2 Palythoa heliodiscus
ATATTAAATATTTTTGAGGTTTGGTTTGACTATATAATATATATATTTATAGAAGTGTAATTTTAAAAGAAAATTATAATTTTAAAAAATTGCCTATTAGTATTTTGACCTACTGCGTCTTTTATTCTTCAGAAAAAAACAGCTACACTGTTCCTATGAGAAGTGAACTTAAAAACAAATTTATAAGATCAATAAAGATCAAATTGACCAAAATATTTAAAAGAAAAGTTAACGTCAAACTTACGCGGCCTGAGGCTTGATAGTTTGTAAACTTTTCAGGTGGAAATTTATTTAAAATTCAAAATTAAACTTAGCAATACGTTCTGCTTTGTTTCCTTTTTCTTAAGAAATCGTTGTTCTACATGATACATGCAGCACTGTTCAAAGTTTCTCGATTGCATTGTTGGATGTTTCACCTGCGTGCATTTCAAGCTGCTCTGATAGAAATAAAAACAAATTTAGAAAAATTTGTGGCTTAGAAATCAAAAGGAACAATGGTTCTAAATAAAAATTGCAGCTTTTTATCAATTAAATTCGTGTACGGAGTCTTAGACGAAAAGCAAAGAAACTAGAAAACGCTAGAAACACTGGTACTCGCGATTATCGCTAATTTCGACCCCTGCATTTGTTACAGGGCACGGTAAAATTTACGAGCATAAATTGCTGGTTGTGAAGAGACTCGGTTTGTCTCTGGCCGGATTGACAGCGTAAACTTCCTGTCTTTCAACGAGAAATCGTCCGCCCCCTCGTTCACTGACGCAGGCCGGAACAAGTCGCGGTCGGTGATTTGACGCGTCATGCAAACAGGAAGTTTGGAAAGCTCGAGTAATGTTTCACATATCTCGCTGCGGTAGCAAGCAGGCTGTCCATTTGTTGCGTGTGACTGTTCATGTCAAAGTAAATATATTGCACTTAAAGGCATCGCGTTTTTGAAATTAGTAAGGCTTTGAAGAACCAAAGAACCAGGATAAGTTTTCCAAGAGAAACCAACGGTGAGTTCGTGATTCTTAAGAAACTACGTTTCTCGGCCGAACATTTAGCTTAAAGTCAGTCATGCTTGAGTCATGAAATCTTGTTTCGATGGATCAGATGTGCCTTGTACGTCCGGTTTAATAGTATCTCTTATTTTGTTTTATTTCATTATTTTTTGCTGACGATATTCGACGTTTGTACAAACTAATTTCAAAGTTTACTGTGTGTGGCAAAGGAAAACACGACAAATTTATGTAAAATTAACCGCTGGCGGAACGAAACTAAGGTGTATAAAAAAAGTGTCGGACCGGTGCTTAAAATATCTTATCAAAGTGTTATGTCAAAATGCTCAATTTACTCCGTAACAGCTTTAAAATGAAGCGCAAAACGACAGTTATTTTCATTAGATTCAAAATTTCCTAGCAAGCTTTTCAAGCAATTCATCAATTTTCCGCCATGCATACAAGATTTGTAACAAGACTTCAGAGCATACTCAAATCATGTGATTCTCATACACAGAGCACACTAAAGATCAGATGAATTGAGTATGGCAACTAACGATATCTAGTTTGAAACACATGGCCTAACTTTATAAGTTTATAAATTTAAATTTGATATCAAAACAAAAACGAGAACTAAACGACGCGAAACACACGGAAATTCAGTTTTATCGCCTGGTTAATCACTTCCTGTTGCATGTTTTGCATAATTATATAATTTTCATAAATATATTTTTTCAAAATTATGTCAGATCCTTTGCACATGTATAGTTCAGATATTATAACTTTCCAAAGCGTTGATAACTTTGGCTTTTTCAAAAAAATAGCCAGCTCGTCGACTAACAATACGTCGTAACTGCACTCGGAAGTATCACCATAATTTAAAAAACAAATTCAATAGCAAAGAATTGTAGAAAAATACAAATATAGCACAAACCAGAAATAAACATTACAGCCGGATTCTGGCTATATTAGTAATGACCTTGAAGCAGAAAGACTAAATGCTGACGTGCAAAACATCGTTAGCTTTCGCTTCCGATGAGTCTCTTCTATGTCAAGCAATTGATGTTGGTCTTTCCGACTGACTTCACTTCAGTTTCCGTTGTAGATTTACGCATGTTTTTGTCTAAATCTTAGCCATGCTTTGCTTGATCTTCCGTAGTACCTGTTAGCGCAGCGATGCCTGAGTATCATTTTTGTGAATGTTATCTTAGTTTAGATTAGTTCATTTCATTTCGTTTCAAAATTTCGATTTGTTTGCCTTCCTCTCTTCTCCTAGTTCTTTTCTCCCTCCCCTCCTCTCAACTCCCCCTACCCTTCCCATGAGAGTCTGGGCATCCAACTTAGTGCGGTCTAACTTCGAATTGCTTGTGGCGCTGCTGATTGGCTGAGTTGCATATCTATTGTAACACATCTTGCGTTATCTAGTCAGTAGAGCCCACTTTAATGCATGTAGCTCATCTTTACGAGGGAAAAATGCTTTCAAGTGTTAAATAAAACTTATTCCTGATCCCTTTAAAGTTAACAAGCACCAGAAAACTGTATAAAAAGACCTCTCACACATTGCTCTAATTTCTTTTTACAGTGAAAGAATCGATCCATCTTCTCTGGATACAATGTCAGGTAAATTTAAAACTCCTTCACTGTGATCTTGCAACATTATTATTCATTTTCGAGGTGCTTCACACCAATTGGTTCAGCATTACGTAATCGATTTTGAGCTTAAACGTCTCGCCTCGTGATAAATTTTTAGGGGTCAAATTTGACCATTCAGTATTTCTTAGATATTGGTCCGAGCAAAGTGTTAAGTCTAGAAGTTTTAGAAGTAATCTGTTTCCTTGATCGGTAGTTCAGACTTTGTCTTAAACCTGTAGCCTTTACGCTCGCAATATTTTAAAAACAGCATTTGGTGATTGCATCAATAGAAGTGTATTTGATTCTCAGTTAAGCTTGTAATTCCAATTTAGTGATTTTTGCAAAGTTTACGCTATTTTTAGGCCTTAAAAACGTTGAAGAGCAAAAAGCTTTCCTGGCGTTTGTCCAGATTTTCAATTCGACCAGGACCTCCTATATACGTGCTATCTAGGAAGGTAAGCTGCCCGTCTCTCTCCCCCACGGTTTCCATTTAACCAACTTAAGACGTGCAAGCCGTGCAATATGGCGTATTCTCAGTTTGCAGTCCTTCCCTTGGTTTTGCTGACCCCGTTATTTCGAACCCATGCTATTTCGAACTATTTTCTCTTTTCCATGGGACTTCGAAATAACGTGGTTCAACTGTAGTTTAAAACCAATTGTTCACTAATAAAGAACAAGTTTTAATGCTCTCTTGAAAATATTATTACTTTTCATAATTTTCAATTTCAGCACAATTACGAAAATCTTCAACCAAACACGGCGTTCACCTCTGGGAATTTCTCCTAAATTTGCTTTCAGACGAAAGTTGTTCTTCGGTTATCGATTGGACCAACAAAGAAAACGGGGAGTTTAAACTCAAGAACCAAGAAGAAGTGGCGAAAAGATGGGGACATCTCAAGCATCGTCCTGGCATGAATTACGACAAACTGAGTAGGGCTTTACGATACTATTATCAAAAAGGAATCATTAAAAAGGTACCGTAAACGCCTCTTGACAGTTTTTACAGTACTTATAAAGGCGTCCAAGGGTTTCTACACCTACGCAGCTTTTAAAATAATGGACTTTTGGTTGCATTATTACGTTCTTAAAAGGAACATGAAGAATACTTTATTAGAAGCGTTCATACTCCTTATTCTTTCATCTTAATAGAATACAGAGCTGTTTTAGTTTCGTAAAGGATACCTTCATTAGAACAACAACAACAACAATAGACTTATTCACACTAATAATTTACAGGAAAAAGATGAAAATTATATTAAGAAATGAACTACTTATTTATTCATCTTGACAGTAGGATATATACAGAGCTGTTTTAATTTCGTAAAGGATACCTTTATTAGAAGCGTTCATCCTCCTTATTTATTCATCCTAATAGTTGGATATATACAGAGCTGTTTTAGTTTCGTAAAGGATGCCTTTATTAGAAGCGTTCATCCTCCTTTATTTATTCAAACTAATAGTAGTATATATACAGAGCTGTTTTAGTTTCGTAAAGGATGCCTTTATTAGAAGCGTTCATCCTCCTTTATTTATTCATCCTAATAGTAGGATATATACAGAGCTGTTTTAGTTTCGTAAAGGATGCCTTTATTAGAAGCGTTCATCCTCCTTATTTATTCATCCTGATTGTAGGATATATACAGAGCTGTTTTAGTTTCGTAAAGGATGGCTTTATTAGAAGCGTTCATTCTCCTTATTTCTTCACCTTCATGCACAGTAGAACACAAAGCAGTTTTAGTTTCGTAAAGAATACCTTTATTAGAAGCATTCATCCTCCTTATTTCTTCATCTTCACAGTAGAACACAAAGTAGTTTTAGTTTCGTAAAGGATACCTTTATTAGCAGCATACAATTCATCCTCCTTATTTATTCATCTTCACAGTAGAACACAAAGAAAATTTAGTTTCGATTCCTGCGTATAAAGACAAACTCAAAATAGACCATTTTCGAATTCTTCGTTTCCGCTGATTTAAATGATAGCAGATTCGTTTTCTGCAGGGCTAGCCTCGTTTTTGTGTTGAATAATCAAAAATACTAGTGTGAGAGAGCGAGAAATTACACCTCCAACAATACACACAGTTGTAAGTAGTGTAAAACTGCATTGGTATTTAGGAATATTTAGCTTCAGATTGAGGCTTACCCTGCATAAAATGAATCTGCAGTCATTAAATCAGCGGTAACTAAGGATTCGACAATGGTCCATTGTTTTCTTCCTGCCAAAAATCTTGTACTGCCGAGACGACTTTTCTCCAAAATCTCGTAGTCAACGAAAGCCACACAATAAGTTTGATGTTTGCATGATCGGTCATGTTCACGACGCATGCGCCTTATTCAGAAGTTAAAAGTCTTATACTCTTACTCGTTCTCATTCTCGGATCTAAAGATCTCTAATGAAAAACATCACAACGTCTCATTTGCATGCAAATGATAAATACGTTTAGAAATGCCGTTTTCAAAAAAACCCTTTCTACCATCCTATTTGGCTTTACCTAGTTGATAACAAACGTAACGCCCTCAGTAACAGGCTATATACTGGCTGACATTGTATATCTTAATTTTGCCAAAAACTGGTTTGTTAATACCAAAACTATAATTGAAACTTGATAACAAAGTTCTATTTGTTTTTGCCTGGGTCAAGGGCAATACGCGTTAGATCTTGATGACATTAGAAATACCCCACTTGGCATTATTTTAGTGGCGGTACATCTCCTGGCTATTTTTGTTACTTAACATTATATTTGTCATCCACAGGTGAATGGTCAAAGACTTGTGTACAGATTTTGCAACCTTCAAATCACTTCAGGAAAAACAAAAAACGTTTCGCAGCCAAAAGCTGATGAAAAGAAAGAAGCTAGTAAAACTCAAACTGAGGACAAAAAAGTAGAGGATAAAACCCATGCAGAACGCACATCCACGTCGCACCCCGTAAAGTACCCGACAGAGTGCAAAGCTCACCCGTTTTCAACTCTCTATCAAGATCATCCAGCTTCAAATTTCGGGTATGCTCTCGTGCAGACACCACTGGTCAGCGGAAGTCATATTGGCATAGTTCCTTATCATTACGTTATGCCAATCGTGGTGCCAGCTCATCAATCAGTTTCTATAATTAAAAGATAGAGCAATTAAATTATTCTACGCGGTTTTAAAAGTCTATTTGTACAGCAAAAAAAGGAATTGTTGACAGCTGAATGTAATTTTAATAAAGATAAAAGTTTCTTAGGCGAAATGCACTGCCATTTGTGTTGGCAGCAACATCTGTTTCGACTTTTTATTAAACTTTATCTTAACCCTTTCATCTGCCCCAGGCAATTTATCAACATCTAACTTCTCCTTACAAAACTCAAACAAAATAATACAATTGGTAATGAGAAATAAGGAATTGATCAAGTGATTAAGCTGTGAAAGTTGAAAAGTCAAATTCTCCCAAACTGTTTATATAGAAAGTATAGAGCTCAGTTGGGAGAATTTACCAACACGTCATGATCATTTGTTGTGTTTGGGGATTAAAGGGTACTGATCTACAACAGGAGGGAGGGTAGAGCTGTACTCTGGAGCCTGTTGTTGCCACGAGACAAAGCAACATTGTTTAGACACTAGACGATGGTTGGCGACTCAAGATGACCTCATTAGGAGGTTTTTCACAAGAATGGTCAACTGCTGCTCGGCGACAGCTGGAGAAGGCAAATATAGTTTACTCTATAGGACGACGAAATGCAATATGACTGACTATGAGCAGTATCAAGTGATATTGAGCAACACCGTCTAACTTTTGGTAACTTTATGCGACTTTTAGGCAACTTTAGATGACAGCAGGTATCTTTAGGCGACAGTAGGCAACTTTAAGCGACAGTAGGCAACTTTAGGCGACAGTAGGCAACTTTAGGCGACAGTAGGCAACTTTAGGCGACAGTAGGCAACTTTAGGCGACAATAGGCAACTTTAAGCGACACTAGGCAACTTTAGGCGACAGTAGGCAACTTTAGGCGACAGTAGGCAACTTTAAGCGACAGTAGGCAACTTTAGGCGACAGTAGGCAACTCTAGGTGACAGTAGGCAACTTTAGGCGACAGTAAGCAACCCTAGGTGACAATAGAAAGCCTTATGTGATAGTAGGCAACTCTAGGTGACAGGAGGCTTCGAAGTTGCCTCCATAAGTTTTTCTGTAGCTGAGGTTATCCATATAAATAAGCTGTTTTTACCTCTTCGTTTTAGTTGTAACGAATAATGCAACTTGTATTTTTTACCACGAAATCCTAGCTGAATGTTTTATAGTTCACACACAGGTAGCCCACGCTCCCGTCAGCGAGAAAAAGTAATTGTAGAGGGAATTACTTTTTCTCGCTGCGCCTCAGAAAGCGTTTCAATTCCCCTCAAAAGCAATGTAGATGTAGGAAACAGTGATTACTAAAGAACAGAACGTTGAATGATTTTATTACATTTTTGAACAAAAATTTTCAAAATTCAAATTTCCCATGCATTTGCTTAAATTCGGTTGGCGTTCGCTAATATCGTGACGGGAGCGTGGGCTACCTGTGTTTCACCCAATGAAACAGAACCACAGGACTGCTGGATTCCTATCTCAGTTTTGTGGGTATCACAATTCCAAATTCTACTCTTTGCGTTTCCAGTTTACCCCTCTGAATACCTGGAAACAAAGTCAAATGCTGCGACCAGTATTCGCTATAAGATCACGGTTTACCGCTGAATGCAAAAACTAGTACTTTTAAATGGTCTAATTTTTGATAGAATGTTTCTTGATGTCACTGTATACATTTTACCCATTAGCATACAACTTTGGTTGGAGAGAGAACAAAAATAAACAACAACTGACCTTGAGCTTGTCAAGTGCATGAAATGAGTAACCGAACTTTCTGTTCTTTGTGCATAAGTCTGAAACAAGAAATCGCTACTAAAAAAACACAACTCAAAACAGTCAGATGGCAAGAACGATAATGGGCCATATATTCTTTGTAAAATTTCCAAGTTTTAATATCACATCACGGAAAGAATACTTAACATATCATCTTTGTCTGGAAAAACATTTCAAATTCATTATTCAGGAGCTTTGTTTTTGTAGCTGACTTAGAAAGGAGAGTGCGTATGTTAAAGAGGCAAAAAATGTAAGGACAGATTTGCCGATAAAGAATGTGAAAAAACCCTGGAGGTGTGGGAAAAAAATCTCAAATGCCATGACCAGTATTCGAACGTAACCCGGATTGGTGCGGCCAGAACGCAATGTGCTTACGCGTTGCTTTGCAATTATAGATGGCCCACTGAAAGCAAACGATACAGTTATTTATTAGTCTATCTTTACATTTATAGAGTGCTTTTATAGCGGCCCTCATGTTGGTTCCCTTGAACATAAGAATTTTGATAGTATGGCATCATCGTCTTTTGGTTTTGCCGTCTCGAGAGAGTGCGTCAAAACGTGTGGAAAATGAAAATGAAAACGAAGATTTGCCATAAGACTGGAAAACTAAGTTGATATGCCCTGATCAGGATTCGAACCTAGGTTAGTGCGACCCCAACGCCAACATACTTAGGCTGTCTGATCACTGCCTCGGTCAAATTTAAAAAATGCTGGTAGTACTAACTGAAACTCTCCTATCGCTGGCCAGTTTTTCGCTGTTGTACGGAAACGCGAATGCTTCAAATTTTTTAGCTGTTTGCACTATTACTTGGCTGTGAGTTCGTGGCGGGAACGTATCAAATTTGTTACGGTCAAAGTTGTTTTCTAAGCAAACGTTTTATGGGCAAGAAGGTCAATGTATAAGATGAACCGATATTATCATCACTACATGCGGCCAACTAATGAACTGCCCTCTCCAATATCATTCCTTTCGGCGGACGATAAAATGCATTCGAAACCCGCACGTTTACCATCTGGCTCGCGAAAAATAACGATCAAATGTTCAAGATATTTTGGACGCTTTGGTTTTGCGTAGTGATGATTATGATAATAACATGACTTTTTCGGGCATGTAGTTTATTTGTGGGCTCGGGCGCAAATAATGCTACTCGGTACACAAATAAACTATATATGCCCTCCAGAAGTCATGTTATTGTCCTATTTAAAACCGATTGAAAGTAATATTTCTATGCTCTGGGTTTAAAATTTTTTATCCTGGATGTAGTTCTTCATTGTACATCAAATACCATGCAATAAACTTCTAATAGGTCCAAGTAACAGTATACTTAACAATTATTTTTAGTGTCATAATGACTAATTTCACCTTTATAACGGACAAAATGTCTCACATTCATAAACATCTTATGATTCAGAGAGATGCCATGGACTGTTAAGCAATGCTTTGAAATCCTTGACTGACACTGCACTCGTGGGCATAAATCTTAAGATCAAAGAAGCCATCGACATTAAATGGCAAAACCAGCTTTAAATCAACAAGTTACATCAAGTTATGCTAGCCGTTGTAACACTGCACTGTCACTGATGTCGGAGTTGCGCTCCCGAAACATGTCTGTAAAGGTGAAATCAGTCATTATTACACTAAAAACAAATGAGCCTAAATTTAAGAAAAATATATTCAAAGGATAAAATGATAAACCGCGAATGGCAACGGGTCGCTGTAATACTTTAATTGATAAATAAAAAAAATTAAACAAGCATTTCAGTCATGAAATTCAAACGTGCACATTTGCACATAATGATATGTTTATGGACAAAAAAGAACATTTTTAACACTTATTCGTCCGATAAACTTTTGATGCCTTTCCGCTTTGGTGTTATTATTGGTTTCAGTTAATGACTTTTCAGTTCAACCTCACATCTGAGAAGATCACAAGAATATAAAATTCCTGATACCAGAGCGGAAATTCGTAAGGCTATACAGCCTTATTTGCTTTTTCACACTGCATTCTGCTCGTTGTGAGAAATTTAGAACTATAAATTAAACTGCTTAATTTCTTCAGCCCTTCTAGATAGGATCCTACTACCTTTCACAAAACAAGAACATCATTCGGAGTTTTTGAGTTTTGCAAATTGCTGTGATCCGTGCCATTAAGAAATGAGAAATTGTTAGCACAGAGCAATGAAAAATTACCCAGTTCATAGAAAAACTAAATTTTACGGATTAAACCAAATAAAATGAAATCATATGAATTATATGTGGCAAAATTTCAAACACTAAGTTCACAGAAACAATTTCAGTCGTTTCCGGACATATTTATCTTGCTCAGTTTTAAACTGAGATGGAACACAACTACAAGGTTTATAATGTAAAGTTTATGATTAAAAAGTTCACACTTATGCCTGATGATTCATACAACAAACTAATCTAATGAATCTAATACAAAATGGCGAAACGTAAATTGGCTTTAGATTGCCCAAAGTTGGAAAATAGAATTTCCCATAATGGCTGCGGAAGTCAGCGAGGTTGCTAGATGGACTCAAGTTAAATGTTTTGGCCACATTTTGGCTGTTCCTGTTATTTTTAATTTGTGACCTCCCTGAACTAAAGCACTTCCTGCCTTGCTTTGACTTCGGTCTCAATGTAAGCTAGCGTTACAATTTAAATCTGTCACTGTGAACCAATTTATAATTCCATTAGACTGATTATACTGCATTTTCGGAAACCTTTGATTCACGTTTAGTGAAGCTAGTTTTAGCCGGACCGTTTTAGCTTAACTAATCGGAGAACTCAAGTTGTTGGTTTGGAAGAATCGCGGCGAACAAATTAAAAAAAGTAAGTAAAAATGTAAATTTTACAATTAAGACGGCGTTGTCGTTGATTGACTTTACGCGCTCGCACCAGAGGAAGCGGGCAAGTTGAAAGAAGTCAAAACAATCTCATGGAACACAATAATATACTCCATTGATTAATTGGTAGTAATGCAATCAACTTTGATTAAGTGTCAAATATTGAATATCATTTAAAAACATTTACTTCTATAAGAAGCAGAAAATCCTAACAGTCAGATTGTGACAAGCTTCACTCACGGACAAGTTAATGAGCTGACTGGTTGTAAAGTGATGAATTTTACATGAAACAACTTTTCGTGCAAATTGTCTCGCACACAACTTCATAATTGCGAGAAGAATTGCACGTGCCATTGAAAGCCAGCAATATCTCGTGCAATGGTTAAAATCGTTGAGACAAATTGCAGACGTTGTTGCCGAAAGTAAAATCCAGTTCTACAGTACTTTTCGCGATGATTTCAATGACAAATTTCCAGTTTAAGGAGCCGTTGCGCATGTAACTTAGCTTGCAATGGTTCGCGCAACTCCTCTCGTAATGGCGTTGCGAGACCAGTTGCACGAAAAATTGCCTCGTGCAATATCACTCATACCCCAGATCAGATCCAAACTTTTCATCACTCATATACGCAAGGACGTTCGGAGAATTTACTTTTCAGTTTTATTTGTGTATGTTTCCTCATCCGTACTAAATATGTTTGTTGATAAGTGTTATATATATATATCAGTTAACAAATAGATTCCATGTTGCCACGCGCATATGCGTCTATTAAGTATAAATTACAGATGACAGATGTGACCGTCCACCTTAGAGTAAAGACGGTGTCCCCAATTAGTAGGCCTTTGGCCGGCTAGATAGAGTTGACACCTAAATAAAGTCATTATTATTATTATTATGACGTTAAACTAGGGTAAGAACAAAAAAGTGGCACACGAGGCGATAGTCGAGTATGTCACTGATATTATTCTAACCAAAGTTTGGCGTCCTTTGTGATCTATTACTGAACAGAAGCAGTGCAACATGGAATCTACTGAAGAATTAAACTTTGTAATGGTGACGTAATCGCGCATCTGTCCTCTAATAGATCATGGGCGAGTATAAATATATATTTTACAATTATTCTACGAGCTCGCTTTGAATATAAGGAGACAAATAGCCGACAAGGTGCGAATTTCCGAGTGGGCTATTTTCACCTCATATCCGACTAGAGTACGTGAGTGGAATAATTGTTTTAAAACTAGAGGCCCTAAAGGCCTTCAATGGGCTTCCTGTCACATTTTCAAAGTATTAGTCGCACAAAAGATACTGGCTTAAGTTTACTTAATTTCTGTATATTAAACCCTGACAATGATACTTGAACCGTTGACTTCGTTGTTAAATGCACCGTTGTTGTGGCAGCAAGTTGCTTATTAACAGTGTGCACTGGGTTGCCTGCTTTGTAAACATGGTACCTTGCAGCATGGAAATGGCATGAATTAACGCACGAGCAAGCCTATTTAACCGAAGCATGCATTTTTTAAAAGGGCTTCTCCTTCTCAGCACGTTTTTGTTAGTGTACATGTATACAACTGACGGATCAAACACTATCATATAGATCGTGATAAAAATGAACCGCTTAGCTATTTT
>JAOBYJ020021505.1:0-11944 GCA_025403565.2 Palythoa heliodiscus
GAGCAAGAAAAAGAACGAGTAACAATATTCGACAATCATAATATACAAGACAGTCAGTCTTGGAGGACGATCAGCATCGATTTTCAATGCCTTGTTTTTTTGTTTTGATTTCTCATCATTTTAACCCGCTCACAGAAATAAGAACAAATTAAGAACAAATTGAGGGTGAAATCGCCAAAAAATTAAGAACAATGAGGCTCAGCAAAATTTACTGGTTCTTATAAAAAAAAAAGCGTGTAACATTTATACTGAAAAAGGCTTGATTGGAGTCATCTGGGTATGGAGTCATCTGGGTATGGAGTCATCTGGGTATGGAGTCATCTGAATATGGGGACCAGCACGGTAACCGGAAAGTGGCTCGGCTCCATATAAAAAGGCCCCCTACAAAATAGAATTTTGTCACATGCCATTTTGATGAAAGCCGATTTTGCGGTATGAAAGTCATTTACACTCTTTTTCAGTTATAAGAACCTTTTTTATGAGAACGTCAGGCTGATAATCGGCAAAAATTTAAGAGCATGCTAAGAACACACCCAAGGCTAAGAAATGGCCGAGAACTTTATTTTGTTACATTACGGCACCTAATCATGGAATCGGCAAATAGTGCAACATTGTTTGCAGCTAGAGTAAAATACATGGAAATTTTACAAGAACAATTTGCAGGATTCATTATTCTCTCTTTACTCTATCTACTACTTGTATATCAAATATTCAGATAGGAAGGTAGAGTCACTTGCAAGGCTGCGGGATTACCAAGTGCTTTGACAGTAGTAAGCGACTACAGAATCTAAATTTAAATCATCCTTCTTCTCCTCTTCTTTATTATTCCGATATCTTCTCTGACTCTGGTTCTAACTTCTTTTTTTTGTTCTCTGTTGTTACTGTACTCTCTCCTCTTTTTTAGTGGAGTGTACATGCCATTTTTATACGCTTTCCTCGAGGACTAATCTTAACCAATGGGCTCTTAAAATAGTTTTAAACACTGTTGACAAATAATTGTTCCTCAATAATAAAAACATCTCGGCCGAAATACAGATACGAAAAACATAATTTTTATATCGGGAAAAATTAGTTTCGCAAAAAATACGTTCATCTGAATTTCTCGGTTGTTCGGCTATGAGAACACTTAAGACTGTAAGACAGTTGTGCAAGGGTACAATCCACAAAATCACTTAAGATTTTGCACTGTCTGAAAATCATATTCCACGAGGCAGAAAAACAGCAAGAGTGTCACTTTCATAGACAGAAACTTTCCACAGATTAATAAAGCGGCAAGTACACTTTGTTTCTCATCTGGATACCTGCTTGTTCCCGACTTCTTAAGGAAAAATGTTTTCTAAATTGACTAAGAATGAATAAGTCTTTACGCTTATTTACAGCATTTATAAAAGTTTGACCATCAGAAACTAACGAGAACCCGATGAAGTAAGTTACATTAAATATATAACACAAACAGCGGTGATAAACATTTTAAAAAATAAGATGCATGATTTTAAAACGTTTATCACCGCTTTTTGTGTTACAGATGGCCGAAGACCAAGAGTGTATAAGTTACATTAATTTTGTTGTGTCTGGGTCGAGGGCAATGCTCCGTAGGTACATCTTCTCGTAATTTTTTTGTCACTCAACCCAGCTTTTAACCATTTTGTTTCAATTCAAGATGTCTTCTTTTTCCTCTTTCAAACTGTTTTATCACAAGGCCACAGCACGGCAGCAACAGTAGTTAGGACCACATCCAGAAATTGTACACGAATGATGGCGAAACACAGCTAATCCCAGTTTGTGCGAGTCAGAATATTCATCATAATTATCAGCCAGTGCGGATTGTCGTTTGTACACGTGAAGAGACTCAGTACAACTCCATGTCAGTCGGCGAACTTCAGGGGGACCCTGCTGTCGGAGTTTGGCGTCTGTGCATATCTGCTGGCAGTTGTTTTTTTCCCCGCAAGTGCGTCGCACGGCGTATATCAAACCAGGGCCGTCGCTTGGAATGGATGCACAAATCGCCATAGAAATTTCGTCTAAGTAATTGTAAAAATACGAACGAAAACCACGACGATTCCTACGAAGAACTGTAAAGTGAAAATTCTATTACGTTGTTTTTTCATTAAAGCATAAAAATTAATTTAGAAAACTATGTAACTCAACATTTAAACATGATGTTGCTTTTTGTTTTGTTTTAAAGGCAGACAATTTTCTAGAAATTATTTCACAAACACATAAGTAACACTGAAATCTAACAAAGCTAAAGCTAAAAAAAAGCTAAACCCTTTTACGACCCCAAGTGTCCCATTGGAGTCGGCGTTTATCTCCGGTTTCTTGCGATGAGAGGTGTGCCGGACGCCCCTTCGACGGGCACTAATCTGTCGCTGGTTATAGTTATTGGAAAACTCATTAAATTTCCACTTCAAGGACCCAGGAACAAAGCATTGTAGGATGTCATGAAAAGTATTTCAGCCCACAGAACATTGATAGTTTGTAAGTCATAAGTCAAGTACATTGAACAGGTTGTTTGATTTCGTTATGCTGGGATCGGTCTGGTGTTGGAATCATAATTCGTGAAAAGGACATTTGATCATTTTGCTGGTCAATGTTTCTTGATATTTTTATTTTATCGCTGAAAGATGTAAGTCAACGTAACTGCATTTTAAAGGGGTCGTGACAATCAATCTTGAGTTGAATTTATTATTTACTTTAATAACTCGCAAATGTTTCAATAGATTTTGAAAATGTATTCACTAACAGCTGCACTTTGGTAAATTCAAATCGTCTCACCATAAGTCGATTCGTGGTATCTCACGGATCAACTACAGCTGTAGACGGCTCGACTAAAGTGCAGTATAGATCCGCGACGATTCGAGTCGATTCGAGTCGAATCGTCAACATTTCCGCTCTTGGACTTTCGAATCGTCACGGACCGGTCGATCCAAGGAGACACTGAGAAAATTTCACTCAAAGTTCCAGAGGAGGGGGTGGAAATGTTGACGATTCGACTCGATTCGTCACGTATCTACTGCCCTTTGGTCGAACCGTCTATCGCTCTAGTCGATTCGTGAGACACTTAGAAATTTTTTTGAATTCGTTACGTTTATATTCTAAGAACGAGGAATCATTCAAGAATCGAGTTTTAGTGGGACGATCCGTAACCACCTTAGTCGAATCGACTCAGTTCATAAGTACTGGGACATGGATGTTCATTTCAGATTCTGTTAACTTGTCTTGTCCTTTTAATACAGATTGACAATAGTGAAAAAATACCAAGTCGATAAAAACTATATATCACATTTCACCGATATTCAAAATTTCTGTACTTACTTTTATTAAGCATGTTGTTTTACTAAGTGTAACAAGCCCTATAGCGAATTGCCATGCTGTTTCTTAAGAGAGTCCGAGAAAATATTTTATATTAATATTATTCGTTTAGGTTTGTTTCAGGCAACTAAAAAGAAAAAACTCAATTTAGAAAATAACTTATCTTACAAATTTTAACATTAAGATGTCAAACCATGGCTCATTCACTGTGAACTTTGTTTGTGCACAAACAGATATGACTTACCACCATTGTGATCGTCGAGCAAGACACGATGGGAATATATCATAAGCAAAAGGAAAACTTGAAGTAATGCCATTCTTGATAACTAATAAATACTGTCTCACAAATGCGATCTTATCTTCTTTTAATGATTGCTCGATCACTATTCGTTCATAACTAGCACAAATAAATACGAACGCGTCACGGACTATTTTAAGGAATATCTGTACCTAAGTTATATATGATCAGTTTTAATGCTTCCAAACATGTTTAGTGAAAAATGTTTGTTGTCATCGATCAAAGGTTATATATTATGTTCTGTACGGTTTTCAGTTATGCGGACAGTTTTTGTTATAAGGCTTAAATGGAGTCTTACATTTTAACTAAAGACTGCATTATTTTAGAATAACCCTGACTCGGATTCATGGCCCACGCAACTAACTTCTTTGAGACAGAAAATTTTAAAATACACTTTTTGAAGACAGAACCAATTCACAACGGTTGATCACAAACAAAATCAGTTTGCATGTTTATAATTCTTGCCTAATAAATTAGCTACATGTATTTTTTCGTTCCCAGCAGCACGAATTTGTTATAGCGAAAACAAAGTTCTGTCGACGTTCAGGGGTGTTCAGGAGTCTCCCGATAGCATTTTATATCTAAACGAGGGAAGTTCTTAGAATTAGAAAAGAGCAGGCAACGGAGCCGAGCCACGCAAAAGCCGCTCCACGACATATTATTTGCTTGCTGGCATCGTTTTATGATACTTTATTTTACCGACTGGTAGCCTGTGAACAGGCTCTCTGTTCGGGTAAAGGAGAAATCTATATCGAGTTAAGCGGCTAAAACTGCTTAACCTTTTATTTCCTGGCTGGACAATTAGGCGCAGCGAAAATTTATTTGTTCTTAATAAGGCTTAATTTTAAAGTAATTGATTTAAATCTTGAAAGGATTTAAAAACGTGAGCCCATGAAGACCTTTCAAAACATCAGCAGTTGTAAAGTATACAATCGGGATTACAGTCAAGCAAACTCTGATCCCCTGCAAGCAAGCCTCAATTTGTTTATAAGTATAATCAAATAGCATTATGTTTGGGAATTTGCCAGCCGAGATATTCAAATGCCAAACCAAAGTAACTTCTAGTTTTGCTTGTTTAACTTTCCTTTTGTAAAAGATTTACATATAAATGAATACAATACAAAACCACCAAAGGCGGTTAGAGATCTTTGCGCGAACAATTTAAGTCAAAAGAAAGATCATTAAAGAAAGTCTAGATCCATCTTTAGTTTTAAGCGGATACAGTACTTTGCATGCCGTCTCAACTCTTACAAATAGAAAAGTAAGTAAACTTCTTTCTTGAAGAACACTTTAATACCATGTTTCCAGTAAGACTTCAGTTAAAGATGAAAGATTTTTCAAAGACAAAGGTAGTTATTTGATACATTTCTGCATTATTCGAGCTTATTTCAAGCAACGCGACACAACTTCAAAAAACTGTTTTTCTTTTTAAAATATGCTTTTAGGCAGGAAATGAGAACAAACAAGGCCAAATTGAATAAACGCGACAGGAGTTCAACATAGTCATAGTAACTTGACGAGAATTATACAATACTTGACAAAAAGAAAGAGCTCCCTTGTCATTTGGTGGCACTCTTTTAATTCTAGCGATAAAAATGCAGGTACTAATACTATAGTTTTGAAGCAGCTAAAAACTAGTGTTCACTATTACTAATAGTAATTGAAATAGACGTACCGAATATGACATGTAATTTGTAATATACCTGTTTGAAATTCAAGTTCCTTTAAAGGACTTTCCACACAAGCTACAGAAATTACTTGTTGTGGTACAAGTAGCCGAACACTCGGGACAAACTTTACTTTTACCGGCGGGAATTGGGCTTTGGTCACTCTGTGGAGAGTGACCTCGGTACGAGCCGCGAGAATGCCCCTCGGAGGATGAGTTACAGTTCGATATTGCACTTCTTTTGTGAGACATAAAATCGACTACAGCATTTGGATAAGAGCAATTTGGAGAGCCATATAAGGGATGAGAGCTAGCGGCAAATGTCCCTTGGTAACCTGGTCTGGGCTGGTGGGCAAATAATGCAGAGTGCATGCTCGGGTACGGATTCATCTGAGGTGGGTAATGAAGTATCGAAGGCTCAAGTCCTCTTTGTGCTGCAAGAGCCTTTTCATGGCTGGGAAGAATGCACTCTATCGCTTGAAGGACGTTACCATGACAACCTTTAAGAATTAACTCCAAGACGCTTCGTTTTTGGGTAGGGAAGACCCTTATAAGTAACTCCATCGGTGGAATACGTCCTGTCGTTTGATTGACACCGTGTGGAATGTCGATAGCCCTGTCGTCACCATTGGAATGGGGGCGATCCTTATGCATGTGGTCACAGTGGGTCTGCTCCGGGGAGTCAAGCTGCGAGCTTGAACTTGTGCGCCTCTCGCGTGTTCGTTTTTCTTCTGACGGGTAGAACACTTCGTCGTCGTCTGAAGGGCTCTGGAAATAGTTACAGTTTTGGTTTTCTTTAGCAGACAGTTTTCTTTTGTGACCTGTTGGGAAACGGGCAGAGTGGTCAAGATGAAAATTAAGCTGAACCGACTCGCATTCACAACTTTGGGAATAGTTCAGTACTGCAACATTTAACTTGTCTTATCCATTGATGATGGTCCAGACAAAAAAAGATTAAGCTTAACATTGTGCAGTTATCCTGCTCTAAAAGAGTTTTAATGAGATTTGCTAAAAGTATTGTATCTGAAGTTCTAATGGCTCCGTGTTGGCGCTAAGCCGTTATTTGCTTAGACATTTTGGTCATTGTTTGAATCAAATATTGAGCAATTAGGAAGAGCAGGGGGCGTTTTTAGGACAAAAGATAAGTTTTTTGGGAGGTAAAATGTTTTAGACTACTCTCAAAGGAGTATGAAATGAGTTATTGTATTTTAAAGCTTCAAACAAAGTAAAATATGTTCAGATATTTTGTCGAGGAGTCTAAGATGCAGTGTTTTATAAACTCACATAAGGTAAAATATCTACCACTGCCAAACCTTGCAAATAGATTTTGCAAACAGTTTGCTTTCAAAACTGCACTGGGAATGTAAGACAATATGCTTTGAAACAAATGTTTAAGGCATAAGCGTCTAAATCACTACAAAGCTTAACTTTATTCAATTTGTGGACAAAAGCGATTAATTAGAAAGACAACTCTTGAGTTTCGAGATTAATTACGCGTCTCGGATGACACCCAGAAGTTTCAACATTAATCACACCAATACTTCAATTCTTTTTTAATGTTCTTTTTAGCTGACCTAATCGCAAATATCGTTAGTTTTTTAAGGATCAAATGATATATGTAGATTTTAATTCAGTTAAACAAATATAAGAATATGCCGTTGTCTTGCCATTGACTTGTATGTTTTTGTAGTTTAAAAAACTTTAACATTTAATGTTTTGCTATTAGTCAGTCAGTCTGTTGTTTCTGGCAAGTTGCTGAGAGTATTTTCCTAAATCAAGAGCGGGTTTTAAAATTTTCGCTAATTTTCTCTAAGAATTGACAATGGAACCTTTTAATTTGTTTTGGACAAATAACAAAATAAAGAGAAACTGTTAATTACACTGGTTTGAATTTCTCTATTTCCAGCCAGATAGGTTATTACGATATACGTCCTCACCAGTATCATGAGCATGGCTGCGCGAACCGTGCAAATTAACTTTCGTATTCTGCTGGAATGTGTCCGGCGAATAAATCCCGTTCCGTGAGCAGAACACTGTTAGTACAATTTATGTATTTGGAGTTGATTCGTTGTCCTAGTGCTGTGATTTTTCATGTAGGTTGTTTGCTTTATGCTTTGCCGGGCTAGTCTCTGCTACGCTGCTCGGAAAGCAATACTTTACGGCTCAGTCAGGCTACACCAAGCGAGAATTTCCAAAACTTTTGATTGGTCCGCCAGATGATACTTGCAGCAGACCGCATAAGGTCGTCGATGACTGGACACGCTTGCGGTCCTACAGGTCACCGTGATGAGCACCTTTGGTACCTCTGATCGTCCACTCTAAATATGGCCATCTCAAATGGCCTGTTTTCAGATCATCCCACATGGCTTGTTCTTGTGCCTGGTGACTAAGATCATCCAAAAGTGGCCATCCCAGATGGCTTGTTTTCAGATCATCCCACATGGCTTGTTCTTGTGCCTGGTGACTAAGATCATCCAAAAGTGGCCATCCCAGATGGCTTGTTTTCAGATCATCCCACATGGCTTGTTCTTGTGCCTGGTGACTAAGATCATCCAAATGTGGCCATCCCAAATGGCTTGTTTTCAGATCGTCCCACATAGTTTGTTCTTGTGTATGGTAGCTCAGATCATCCAAAAGTGGCCATACCACATGGTTCCTTCTTGTGCCTGGAGGTGTGGATACCAGCCAGCCAAGCGCAAGAGAAAACGTCACTGTCAGTAGCAAGATGACGCTTTTCATTTGATGTTCATGAATTTATGGATGGTAACAGCCCACGTTTCACGGTATAAAGAAAGGTCTTTATGTTCACACGGCCTCAGTGTATACCGTTCGATTTTAGCTTCAGATAACCATTCAAAAATTTCCATCTGTAAAGTGAAGCAAATGAAAAAAAAAAACACGAAATACATAGCGTGTGTCATGCAAGGATGATGTTGAAAAAATATGACAAATCTGAACTTTTAACACAACTTTGGCTCTTCTTTGACTTTCTGAACATTATGCCGAAACGTGAACGTAATGAGCTTTGAGATAGTTTCGTACGCTGAGCTTGATAAAAAGCGATCTTTTGTGATGGTTTTCTACGCATCCCAGCAAGAAGATAAAGAAGAAGTCTTTTCATACATGTAAGAACATGGAATATATTCTGTGAAATTTCAAAACTATAAAACATGTCCGGCTCGAGAAAATGATTACTATAAAAAATTAATTTTTCTCCTAGTGTTCTTGTTTTCTCTTCTCTGTAAATTGATACCAGCTAATTATAATGTGATGCTGTGCTCCAAGGTCATATATGGATCGTGCAGCGCCTGCCACAGTCGCCCTTACATGCTTTGGGTTCGACCTCGTTGGGCTGTGTCCTTGCAAATCAGTCTCTCAATCAGTAAGAATTTGCCTTCTAGAATGTAGACTCGAATCCAGTATTTTTTATTTATCATTATTATTAATTGTACATGCAGCCAAACGTGGTCAGTTTAATTCCAACGGCATAAAAATTTGGTTATTCCGAGATGAGTATTATTATTTCGCTTCGTACTTTTTTTTGATTAAGTTAAAATATGAAGATAGAGAATGAAGAACGGCCTTGCTATATGTGTTATCGAACAAGCCTGAGGTCAAGATGGCTGGATATTGTCCAAGTTCTGTTTTTGCGCAATTATGGACCGAGACGAAGTCGAAGTCCATGAAAACGTAAAACAAAAAAAAAACAAAAAAATAGAACGAGGCAAAAATCCAGCCGTCTTGACCGAACAATCTTGGTCAATAATTATAGGATTTATTATATGGCCAAAGAATTTCACTTTACTACGGAAAATCCTGAGCGGGCAAGATGGGCTCGGGTAACCAATCAGAACACAGAATACGCTTCATCTTGTCCGCTCACCGAGCGGAGTTGATAAAAGATGAAAAATATATCTTAGGAGAAAGATTAAAAGTATTAATTAAATTCATTAAAAAATCCATTTTCTTCCGAGTTATTTGATAAAGTTGCATATATATGAATGAATCCATATAAGTTGAAGTATATTTTTTAATTTTGAATACTTTTAAAATAACTGAATTAAAAACAATAAAAAATACCAGATGTGCTTTTTGCTCAACTATATTGGTGATTCTTCTATAGAAGATTCGTTAAGTTCTTGCCGCCAAGACAATCAGAAAGAATTTCATTTTCCTGCCCGTCAAAAGTACGTTTTAATTCATTGTTACCAACAAATTGCAATTACTAAACAATATTTACTCAAGATACATAAAAATTATAGGTTTTGAAGTGGTTGTTTAAAGAAAGGGGCATTTATTTTGTTTCTGTGCTTTACTTTCGAATTCGAAAAGAGTATGGAAGTTAAACTTCGACTTGAGTTCATGTTTCGTGCGTGTTTGTTTGCAGATTTCTTTCTAATTGGAATATATATATATTTTTTAAAAGGATAATAGATTCGTCAATCAAAAGCAAGAGAGTTTGATTTTAGACGTGTTTCATCTTTTCTTCTCGCAGGTGCTTGGAGCACGGCGTCTTTATTGTGGCAAAAATCTTGTTTGCGCTCGAATTCCGCCCTTAGCACGTATTTGAAAACCGGACTTTAAAATTAAGTCCTAACCAAACTCTAATTTATTCTGAATTATTTCTTGTTTTTCAATAAACAAGATATGAACGAACACATCTGAAAGAGATTTACAATGCTACATTAACACTTCACCTGAAGTGACGAAATAAATAGAAAAGTTGCCAATAGCTTTGAAGCAAGATGGAAACACAACACGAAACTCCCTCATACACTCAAACAATTACTAAAATCCTAGTTTCGAGTAGATTTTAACCGAGAAACTTTGAGAAAGCTCAAGATAATTTATAAACTTAACTAACCTTCAATATAGCCATTAACTTGGCTGTTTCGAATCTCTTTACTTTCAGAATACATTTCTTCGTTTCTTAGCGTCTGAAGGGAGCTGGTGTTTGAGTTATTGTTCGCGTCAACCGACGCAAGTCGAGGAGGAGACGAAACTTTTTCGGACCCTGAGCCGGGGTATACAACCATACTGGGCTGTAGGCCCACTTCGAGCGGGTGAGGCGGGATTTCGTCGTCTTCTCTCTTTAGGGCAACCTGAGCCGCCATAAGTCGCTGGCGCTCAATTATTAGGCTACACTTACTGCACGAGCAGTCCTTCCAGTGACAGTAGCGTTTATGGCCTTTCAGATATGAAACAACGCCGTGATTACGGCATCTCGCACATCGTGGAGAGCGAATGATGTTTTCATCATCTCTCGCAGCGCTTGACATGGTTTACTGTTCACGCTACGTTTAAAGACCGCGCTGTATTTGATTGCGACAACTTGAGTAATTCAAACTGTTAGTTTTACAATTTGAGGTTTTCCAATTAATTACCGTCAAACAGTTGAAATATCACCAATGGCATTTTCGTACCGTAAATGGAACCTTTCATGTCTTTTGACATGCATAATAGACTATCTTTGTAAAAACTTCAAAAACTTCATGGCCATTGGCTCGGCTAAGCTTTCTTCCATAAGAGATGCTGCGGTCATTTTACTCTCTTTGTTTGAGTTATTAAAAGCGCTTTCATTCAAATGTTAATGCTTTGAATTACTTACTAAAGGTAAGTCTTTCATGTTGTCTTTTACAAGTTTGTAATTGGATTTTTCATATTTTCATTTTCCTTACAACTATTTTGTGAAAGACGTCAGCATTTCACAGAAGCCATGATTTTTTTTTTCTCAATACAGGAAGTCAACTTGACAGATTTTGGCATGGCCATCCTGCTTGTTTAAGTATCTATCAATTTATGTAAATAACGTCAATTTTCAGGACTTTTGTAATTGTATTTGAAGACAGCTTTTTGAAGTATAGACACGTAGAATTTTCTCTTTCTTTGTCCCTAAAAGGTATTCATTTTCAGACTATTGAGAAGTAGTGTGAACCATTCTCCTCAAATCGTCATTCTATTATTGCCAATCACTGAGTCAAGTTAATTTTGAGTAAGCATATTTAAAATATTCAGATTGCCATGTCTTGTCATATTCTGTCTGTGAGATTTGTCTCACATTTTCCATCTCTCAAAGAAACCAGACAATGCACCATGACATGACCCTTGATCTAAAGTCTAACGCAGGCATTTAATTACTGCATTCATTCTTGTTTTTGTTTTAAGTGCTTAATATAATATATGTTAGCATGCATGGACTGTTTGTGAGGCCATTATAGTTGAGCATCAGTGAACAAGTAAGAAAATAAGACTCTGTTCTTTGCATAAGTGTTTTGTATATTCAAAACTAGAGCAATATTAGTTATTACGAAGCGGGATGGCGAGCCGGAACTAGTCTGGTTTTGGTTCGAATAAAAACAATATATCTTTGTCATGTTATTCGTTCAACAATAACGAAATAGCTTTTCTGTCCGGGATTTAACTGTGGGAGGAGAAAAGGGGGCTGAGAGGTTATTTAAAAGTCGTACTGAGTCCAAACAGTCTCTTTTGAATTAGACAAGTCTCAGAGGCTAATCATTGATAAAATAGTGTTCAAATTAAACTAAAAGGAAGTATACTCATCTCGAAAGAAAACAAAAGTAAAACTGGCTAAAACTTAAGTTGCATTTATGTTAGTTTCAGGTTAAACAACAAACCAGCAATCAAAAACAAACAAACAAACAAACAAA
>JAOBYJ020021615.1:0-11944 GCA_025403565.2 Palythoa heliodiscus
GTAAACATTTCAATGACACCGGTTAATTAGCATTTGTAGTTAAGTATTTATTCTCTCCAAATAGCTTTGTATCTCACTATTGATGATGGCAAGAGAACTAGCCGAAACATGTTTAGAATCAAAACTGTTGTGTTTTTACTGAGATTTATCGTTAGCCTCATAGTATCTAAATATCCAAATTGTAGGAACTGACCAAATGCCAAAAGTTTTGGCCCAACTGTACCTTGATTAAGGCCACATATTTACTCTGCACGAGGGCAGAGTCAAAAAATGCATCGAGTTTCTTATTTTTTTTATTTTTCGTCGGGTCACATTTGTGCAGATGATGTCATCATTAGCTTAGCAGCCGCGCCAAAGTACTGTGTCGTGTGCGGTTTTGTTTGGAAAAATTGACCATTTTCATACTCTTTGTTTGCTTTCGTGAGATTTTTCACATACAAAGTTGCTTTTTAAAGTGACAAGACTGCCGAGAAGTACTCTCCAACTTATTGGCGAAATAGGGGGATATTTTCGGAAACGCTTTTTGCCTGTCCCAGTTGAAGTACAGTTGAACTCAAGTTAGAATTGAGTTGAAATCAAAGTTAATTCAAAGTGAGAACAAAGCTTACAAAACTCGACAACTTACGAAATACAGTTACTGCGTAACAGTTCTAACGGAGAAGACAATTACGTTGGACAAGTGAGAACATGTAATCAGTCGTGAAGGTGAGCAAATCACAATTTTAATAGGTTTAACGGCTAATCAAACTAATGATTTCTTATTTAGTTATTTTAAACTAAAAGTAAATTAAAGTGATACATTTATATAGCGCCTTTTCAATATGGATATGCTCAAAGGCGCTTTACAATGATCAATTACCCTCAGCGGACCGGAAGCATATATAGGCGCAAGAGGCAGCCGCTTCTAAGCGGTCCATGTATGCTGGTACTCATTTTAACTACCTCGGAAGGATGGAAAGCTGAGTGAACTTTGGCGGGAAAGAAGGTCACCCAAATATTCAACCCTCGACCAGGTCGGGGATCGAACCGGGGACCTCAGGATTGGAAGACAGAGATCTTACCACTGCTCCAACCCCTCCGCCCCTGACTGACCTGAAATGACAGTTTCAACAAAAAAAAACTTTCCTAGTTTTAGCTAAAGTTCAGAACGTGACAAATGCCTTCTGCTGGTCTTAGATAATGTAGAATAAACATAATCTCCAACGAGAAAATTTCTACAAAACCTTGAACTGTTTCGCATATCAGTAACTTCACCAGCACTCATGCAGAAAGACAAAAGAAAAACGATCTGGGTTGGAGACATCTTTGAAATATTTCTTATCGCGATCAGTTGCATGGAATGCCGGTTGCTGCGTTGAATTATAGAAACGTCAACGGACCTCTTAGAATTACTGCATCACCACAATCTCCCTCGATAGAATCAATTCAAGCTCGTACAGAGTACAGACTACAACGGAGTCTCTTGTTTAACCTTAATTAGAAGACTTTGCCATTAGTGACGTCATCAAAGCAAGTCATTGAACCCAGTCTTTCCTCAGATATTGTAATTTTTTTACAAAAATGATAAATACACTGATGTCATATTTAATTCTATTTGTAATGGGCCGCTTAGACTCGTAATAGGATCTAGCTTAGCTTAGTAATCTTCTGTAGTTTTGTTACACAAAACGGCATTTTAACTATTTTCAATAATATTTATCAATATTTATCGAAATTAAAAATCTTGAAAATCCATTATGGCAGCCATGTTGGATTTTTGTTTTCGTTACCATGGGCCACCCCAGTACAGGAAAAAGCTACAAAAGTTAGCTGATATTAAAGTTTACGTGGTATTCTTTGCAATGATCACACAATTTTGTCTTTGACAAAATCCTTGCAGAGTAATTAAATTTTGAAAAAAACTGGACTAATTTTGTCATATGCACCAACATTCTTCTTGCTCGAGCGCAAAATCTGCAAAAGAGTATGATAAACTTTTTGCTTTTTTAAATTACATCCACATGAAATGTTTTTGACATCTCAGTTAGCAATTCAGATGTTGTGGTAAGCAATTCAGTGTGAGGAAAAAATTTATGAAAGATTCCCTTTTAGTAAAGTCAAGTGATAAATTTATATTAAAACAGGTCATCAATTGAAAAAAGCCAAGTTCATCCAATTTCAAAACCTGTCTAGTTCTAAACCTAGCAAACGGAACTGTACTTCAGTGAAAAAAAGTTCCAAAATTTCTGCACTGTACAGAGATAGGATGCAACGAGATTAGTGCACTGTGCCATTGTTTTTAAAAATTATGCATACACAACAAAAAAAATTACCTCAAAATAGGGCTCTTTTAAAAACAAAACTCCCTGCCCATTGCTCCATTTGGGGGATTAGCAATGTCAAACAACTCTATATCTTTCGTCTTTTGGAGTTAGGTTTATAATGTATCTCAAAAGTAGGCCGTATGAAGCAGTTTTCTTCGAGCAATCACAGCAGGTCGCCATTTTGCACTGGCCTGGGGGCATTGCATCATGGGAAATTGACGTTTTTTCGAGCGGGACAGTCCTATTCTGTAGATTTTAGTCTTTGTATATAAGTCTCAGAGCAGGTCCACATTCTATCAGAATATACCGTTCATTCCTTTTATCCTTAGATAAGACTATTAAAAATATGAATGTGACCTGATGAGACTCGACAAACCTACTTCAGGGCCCCTTATCCATGAATCAGGCAGAATTGTTCTTAGCCGTTAGGCAAAACCAACATTTTCTGTCCAATTCACAGTGCCAATGAACAGTTCTTCGTCACTGACAAGGTTTAAGCCTTTTACGCCCTTTATGATGAGCTCAGGCGCCCACAGATGGTCGAAAAATTTAAACAAAGAAGGCAAATTTCATTAACAAACCAGAGCAGTAGTGGCGACTTGGCGCTCACTAAAAAGGAAAACAAAAAAGGTGGGCTATGTCACGTGATTACTGGTTATCACCCATAATGATGTCATGCTCTGCCCAGTTCCTTTCATTTTTGTTCTAATGATCTACAGTTACATTTCCGCAGCCCTACCCCCTCGTTTTGGGCCAAAAAAGATTCTTTTTTTTACCCGGAACATGTCCTTAAGTTAGAATTCATTTTAGTTAGTTCTGTATGTCTACTGATTTAGCCAAAGTTAGTAGTGGACTTTTTATGAAACTTAGGCCTAGTTCAAACGTCGAACTTTACATCTGCCGATTCTAATGCTCATGATGCCAATGCTAATGAGCAAATTCTATTGTTCTACCTCGTTTGCATTAAATTTGGCACATATGAAGTTCGGTGTTTGAACTACGCCTAAGCAAACTACAAAGGAGATTACGATACTGCTTTGTTTAAGGTTGAATGCTCGGTCAGGGTTATGGTCTTTTGTTCTATAGGTGTGGATATTTGCTCCGATTTCATAGTTAGTAGAGTTAAATGGCTAGGAAACTTGGTGGCTTTCTTTGTTCTATCTTGTTCTCTCTTTCCCTATTGAAATATGACATCGAGAGTGCACAGATTACAAATGTTTTCAGATGTAAATAAGGAAACGGCCAATTAACAATAGACTAACGAACCATCACACCTTGAACAAGAGATCATAACCGTGACCGTGCACACAACATGAAACAAAGCAGCATTGTAATCGTATTTGTAGTAACTTTCTAAGTTTTTTATAACCAGTCCACTCTACTAACTTTGCCCATTTAAATCTCAAAAGCCTTTTGTAATCTGAGCACATTGAACATCATACAACGATAGGGAAAGAGGGAACAAAAACCTATAACAAAGAAACTACAAAGTTTCCTAACTATTTAACTCTACTAACTATGATTTGGCTAATAGATCTTCACAGATCCGCACGCAGCGTTTCGTACACTGTCTTTGCAGTACAGTCTCTAAATTTTTATATATTTTAGACCGTAGATCTTCCCAGATTCTACATACCACCCGGCATTTCGTACACGGTCTTTGCGGTACAGTCTCTACATTTTATATTTTTTACACCGTAGGTCTTCTCAGATCCTACGTACACCCGGCATTTCGTACACGGTCTTTGCCTTACAGTCTCTACACTTTATATTTTTTAGACCGTAGGTCTTCTCAGATCCGATATGCCATTGCTTCTAAAACATGGTTTCGCCATGTGTTTTTTTACAGAATTTTTTTTGTAAATCCGTAGTTTTACTTGTCAGTGAACCGATATGATACGTTTGAGGTGGGATTAAGTTACAGTTTCTGAGCATGAATAAACTCGTTGCTATTCGTGCTGGCGGTTAATTCTATGCTACACCGCAACAGCAGTCTTGGGTCATTCCGGATTTCGAATCGTATTGGTTTACTGACAAGTATCTCTTTTCGTAGTACATCAGTCCTTTATTTACTGCATGGTTGAGTATTTAAGAGTTAATCTTATGCTCCAAAAAATTACTTACGCAGTTATTTAGAAGTGTCAGAATTTATAACAACTACTCGTGCCGATAGGCAACGAGGTAAAGAATTGGCTCCGTTTATTTTATTTTTATTTTTTTTCGTGTTACGTTTTTCGAGTATGCGCAGTACTGGTGCTTTTAACGTGGACGCGTTAGTTAGAATAGACCAGTTTCGAATTCTCACTTCACGCCGCTGACTACAATGACAACAGATTCAATTTGTACAGCCTTAGCCTCGTTTTGGTTTTAAATATTCAAAATACTAATGAGAGTGAGCGGGAAGTCACACCTCCAACAATAAACACAGTTGTAAATGGTGTAAAACTACGTTAGTATTTAGGAATATTTAACTTCATGCTAAGACTGTACAAATGAATCCGTTGTCATAGGAAGTCAGCGGCAACTGAGAAATTCGAAACTTGTCTATTCAGGTTGACGAAAAAAAGTTAAACAAGTGAAGCGTAAGCTTGGCTCGAATTAAAGCAGAATTTGAAACTTTTGTGACTTCACATTTTGTCAAAACTTGGGAATTGCGGCTTTTTTAATATTTAGTCATGTTAATTGTGTTTGTGAGCAGCGGATTAACGTCTCATTGGGGAAAGTTGCTTGCCACGGCAAGACATGCAATCAACGGACAATTCAATACTGCTTTAGATCTGGTAGTTTCTGATTTTTGAATTCTGAAGAACAGCTTTATAAATTTTTGGATCCCTGCAAGTTCTTCCGTGAAATCTTGAGTGATAGCAGCAACGTAACTCGTGATTTGTTTTGCGTAATTTGTAATCGCAGATCGCATCGATTCGGATTGCAGGAATAACAGCTGACAGAGTCGGCGAAAGGATAAAAATACTGGCACCAAATATTTTCTTGGATTTTAGCCTTGGACATTTTTGAAAAGGACAGCTGGGACAGTAGTTTTGCGTTTAAAAATATTTCATTTTTCAGCTTGATATAATTTGCCCTGATTCGTTAAAAGCTTTCTTCATTATGAAAACAATTTACTGTTAAACTCGAGTAAAATCGTCTTGTGATGATAGTGATGATTTATTTTTAACTCAGCTCAGTTTTACATGTATGACATAACGTAGGTATGTTAACACAGTACAACTAAGGAATAAAAGAAAAACTGTAACAACAAACTAGAAAGTGGGTTGGGATCATCCAAATAGCAAAGACTAATATAGTGGATGAGTCCGGCTCTCACATAAAGAAAAGAAAAGAAGCGAAAAGAAACGAAACGAAACGAAAGGAAAACAAGACAAAACAAAACAAAGCAAAGCAAAGCAAAGCAAAAGAAATGAAAGGAAAGGAAAGGAAAAGAAAAGAAAAGAAAAGAAAAGACAAAACAAGACAAGACAAGACAAGAGAAAAAAAAGAAAGAAAGAGACGAGTGAAAGAGTTGCACCTGATGACATGCCACATAAACACCATGGTTGTAATGTTCAGAACATGACAAGTCACTATTGCAACTAAGACTGAGCCTGTGCAAACAAAAATTTTATGGCATTACAATGCAACGCAACACAACAAGACACGGCATGACACGCTACGACACAATAAAATACAAATCATGCAATGCAATGCAATACAATCTATAAGTGTATGACCGCTGACCATGTACCAGTGAAGGAGCTGAGCTGCATTAGGTCCATCAATGGCCCTCCGGCGAGTGCGACAGCTGTATGTTCCACAACAAACCACTCGTTTCAGTAGGGACTCCCAATCAGGAAAGTTTGAATTTGATAAGTTATTAAGTCCTTTTCGATTCCAAAATAATTCAAATCTGGTAGCTATTCCGCTATTCTTTTAACAGAAGCATTAAAATTGCATTTTATATTATAACATTTACTCCATAACTTGTGCTAGTATAAAATGTCGTAGCCTAGGCATTTCCCTGGAAGGCCTAAAACTGAATAAATCCCTCCTTCCAGGGTGCTTTTTTACAGAAATTGATAATTTGAGAGTTGCTCTGTGTTTATATCAGCTGTAGCTAGAGTCTCGATCAGTGGAGCCTCAAGGCGGCATTGTTACACGAGACAATTTTTTCAGCAACTTGCCTGAACGCAATGCCATCGCATAGCAAGATGCTGGCGAGATTTTGCGTGTAACATCTCACTGTGCAACTGGCTACACAACAAAAAAATGCAAACCAAGTTGCGGAAAAAATTTAGCAATCTTCTACTTTTCGCAAAGTTGCGAAGCCAGTTGCAGTTGTGCCGGCTAATTGTTTTTTTTTTATAACGTGGCGTGTTCCGCGAGTTAATAACCTTTTACGTTTCATCAATCTATTTTGCTTACCTTACTAACGTTGTTCAGTTACTGTGCTCACTTGGTGGGTAATGGAGCCTAAATTAAACCAATCGTGAAATTGCCAGTTTTGGTATCATGCCGATAAACAGTAACTGTTTTGCTGATTCATTTTCAGCGTCATATAAAGTTCTTACCTGTTCTGAGATTTGAATTGAGCACAGGAGACCCAAACTCAGTTTGAATGGATTATATTACAAGCGGTTATTTAAGACTTTGTATGGGAATTTAGAATAAAATCTATCAATCTGTAAATGATAAAGCAGTGAGATCACAACTTTATTGTCGTGTTGATTGTGTTACTATTATTCCCTGGCAGCGATTTCAGGCCTTTTTGCGCTCTGAACGTATTAATAAGTACTTATTAGTGAGTACAGAGCGCAATGAAAAGGAGCCATACAGAGCAGGAAAATTATGAGCTATAGCTAGCTAGCTAGAGCCCGTGGAAGCTGAAGTCATGCTTTGCAAGAACACGCTTATGTATGTTGTTTTATCGCAAGCAACGAACGAGATCATTGGGAGTTACAAAAAAATTACCCTCGCCTGAAATATCACGGCAATTTGTAATTTTTCGTCATCGTCAGCATTGCGTTGCAAGTTTTAGTGTGACGTGACGTGTCCACAGGTTGCACCTCATTACGTATTAAAGAGAGCAGCTGCTTACGTATACTTACCCGCTAAGGAAAGCAAACGTTAAATGCTATTGTTGAATATATCGTCTCTAGAAACTGCTTCGTCGAGCGATAGAAAAGAGCAAACTTATAGTTATTGCTAATGTATTGATTTTTATACCTAATCTTTTATATATACGCGTTTTACAAAGTAACGTATCATCGAGGAGTCATATTTTGTTCAATTTTTTTTTCTCATTGAGATATCACAAAATCCGGCAAGTAACAGATCCCATAGAAATTATCTCAAGGATTTCACAACTCCTTCCGCTCAACGAAAACATATTGTTATCTTCAACTGCAGTTTTGTTCAATTCTGTTAGCACTCAAGATGTTTCGAATACCGAGTGTCTTTCAACTTTTCACGCTAGACACTGCGTGGTGGTGAAACGAGCCAGACTCCGGAAACCGCGAAGGACAGACTTCCTGATCTATTTGTAATTTTCGTAATTTTCATCCTTCTCATTTTCTGTAAATCCACTTCTTAGACAAGAATTAGAAAAAAAGTTAGAAACTAAAATAACCAAATTTTTGAAATTTATCAAATATGAATTTTCAATCCACTTTTAAGGATCATTTGGCTAAATATTCAAAATACTCTGAACATCCCAAAACTTCCTCCTAGTAATAGTATCTAGTAATTCTCTACTCATCTATACAAAATTATAAACCCTTATCGCTGACAAGCCATTCCGTTAATATTTTCGCACAGAACGAGGTAGTCTGTAATCACTACACGAAAACAATACTGCGTTGCGAGAAAACTGGAAAATCTCTTCGTCCAGCCGAAGGATATGATAACTTATAGATTCAGATCAGGTTTTCTTATTCTTCCCGATTTCTTTCTGATTACCACATGTTACCCAAGAAATAAAAGTTAATGATGATGCTTTACTGCTCATGAATAAAAATAGTTTGGAGCCACTATTGGTGAAGTATTCTATATTTTGTATACTAATTTAAATAATTGCATTTTATGTTTCAGTTTGACAATGTATTTTTTTCAAATGATTTAAATAGCTATTTCTCTCGTAATTCGATTTACTGTTTATTTCAGCTGATCCTTAAGCTATTTAAGCATCTTGCTTTTGCTTCGGCTTTTTTGGGGAGTCAGGTTGGCGTAGTGGTCATCAGTCGCGCCTCCCACCTCTACGACCCGGGCCGGGATTTCGATCCTGGGCGCCGAGATTTTTTTCTCCGGGTACTACGGTTTTCCTCCCTCTGGAAATTCGACTTTCAAGCTAAGATCTGAGCTGTCGAGCGATTAAACTAGATGTATCAATTGTATCAATACTTCCTTTACAATTGACTTTAAATAAAGTATTTATTTATTGTTATTCTAAGTTTTTGATTGCATATCTTGCTTTTTGATAAATAAAATGAAATTCTCAAACTCACTTTTTGCAAGCGCGGCGAGAAAAGAATTGTGCAGTTTCGGCTGGTTACAGAATGTTCCGGACGTTGGGATTGTTGGAATGAATAGAATGCTATTTGACAGAAGAAGGCATGTAATAATGTATGTAACACTGGGAAGGAATTTCGCGCGAAATAGCGAAAATATGCATTCTTTTGCGTAGGTCTTGGCTTTTTGAGGACTCCGTTTTTCAAATCTGGCAGAAGGCCATAATGAGTCATTCAGTCGAGAGTTTACTCTTGTTTAAAATTGTCCCAACCGAGTTTTATAAGTTTCTCACAGACTGAAGTATAGCTCTGACACAAACTTTACTTTAGTCGATCATCGCAACCGGCACAAGCTAAGCCCGTTTTCTCATGCCTCAACCTGTAAATACTTTCATGCGACTCACTCGCGATGTTTCCATACTGTAACGTCTTGAAGTTTCACTAGAAAAACGTTCATCTTCAGCTACCGTAAAGCATAAAGGCATTTTACGTTTATCGCTCAAATGATATCTGTTCGTATAATTTTGTAGTGACAATAGAGATAATAATTTATTGCCCACACACTGTGTGGTAAGATATTAGTGTTCCTAGAACGATCAAGACAGAAGGAGTTGTATACGTTGCGTATTCGCTGTTTTTGAAAAACACCCAAAGTATCGCAGTTCCGTTGTGTTAAATAAACACATTTCCGCTGTGATTTGATGTATTTCTTTAGATATATCGTGATCTTCTAAACCTCATCATAGCCCTGACTATAACTAGTTCGTTTAACCCCTAGCTTAATAAATAGTAGTACCTTCCTTGCCTAATTAAAATCTTACAAACCCAAAGAACTTCTTCGATGCATATTCCCTGTATTAAAGCCGTGACGAGTCAACTTGCAACGACGATTTTTTGCACAACAACGTTGCGTGTTGTGTTGCGAGCCGTTAATCTTTTCAATTCAAACCAATTCAAAAACTCGCAGCATGTTGCGCGAGCCCAGTGTTGCGCAGAAAATCGTCCCGGTGACATGTTACACGGGGATCGATTTTCCACGATACGGTGTTGCGCTGAAAATCGTCGTTGCAAGTTGACTCGTGTAACACGGCCTTTAGGCAGTTCTGCTATTATACGTTTTTTCCATTTTAATTTCTCCCTTTTCTCGTGCTCTCGCCAAGATAGCTCAGTATGTTTACGGGAAGGACCTATATAGCTGTTACGGCGCAAAAAAGCGAATTAACACTGTCACTAGCCCGTAAACAGCAGGAAATTACAGATTTTTTGAGAACGTCTAATTTTGGACTGCAGCTGAACGTTCTGAAATATTTTGCGACCTCAGCCTCAAATGTCCTTAATAAACTGAAATTTCTTTAAAATCAAAAACATAATTGTTGGCATTAGATGAATATCTGTTATTTTCTATTCGAAGTTTGATATTTCCCGGCCTATCTTTCATGAAACATTATCTGAACTGAAGAGATATATGAACTTTGCCATGCGCCATAAAATTATTGTTTTCTCTTGTAGACTGAAGACATTTATTACTTTAGTCTTTAGTCATTGTTTTTATCATGCGACCCGCTGATGTTTGAATATTGTTTATTATTTTACTGTTTTATTGTATTAACACTACAAGAGACTCTGCCGTGGCGAATATTAACCAAGTAACAACGAGTTTCCATGATTTGGTGTAATATCAAAGTAAAAGTTCTTTGCGTTCACTTAGACTCCCGTCTTAGATATTTTCTTAAATTCTGGGCATTTTTTTTAGCCAGGCATTCTAATCAACAGAAAGGTACTCATATAATTTAAGAGAGTGTAGCTGTTGCGTTCATGGTTAATTGACTGAAAAACTGAATAAATATCTTGTATAAGGCCATGCGATGTGTTTCGTCTCAAAATTTCTAATCTAAATCTATTTTTTGGTTGTCACAGTGACCGGACACGTTACCTGCTTATTCACTGAGCCGCTTGGCTCAAGCTGTTTAAGTCAGTTACCCAAATTAGCACAACATCTTCCACCATTGATAAGATTGTACTTTGCAGCGTCGACCCACGCAGTCCCACGCAGCGCTGTTCCTACTTTGCATACATGCTTCCTTCAGCTTACAGAGTTCCGCCCTTCATCCCCAGCCTGGAAAAGTGCAACGGACGATGCCGGCGTTAAAACTTTATAATTATGGGAAATATTAATTTTAAAGCTATGTAAAGACCGAAATTTTCAAAATATTTTAACGGATAGGTACTGTACAAATCCAGTGGAACGCCCGGAAAAACTTGTTCATTTCCTAATCGTTTTTGTATTTCTAGATTTGGAAATTGTATCTCAGTCACAGGAAACAAGATTTTGCCTTGCTAAGCAAGAACGACAATTCACTTTTTATAAGAGCGAAATTTTATAAGAACACTAAGAATAAGCTAAGAGTAAGCCCAGGCTGCGATTTGTATCAGTCAGTATTGAATGAAAAGCCCGTATGTAAATCTGTAAATCTGTAAATTTTATCATTATTTTCCAACCAAACCCGACTGACTATTTTTCTTTTTAAATAAGCGGGTAACTTTAACTTAAGGTTTCAGGTCTGGAAATAAAATTAAGAAGAGTTCAGTCGTAGCCACATTTTACAAGATCTTTTATAAAAAATCTTGTATACGGAAGAAAAATAAGATTGACCGTGTTGTTACTTCGGTGCCGTCTCAAAAGAAGGGGACCAACCTCCATTTTCAATAAAATGTTCCGATAAAAGTCTACTAAAAGTTCCTAAACGTAATATTTGAGATCTCGACAAAGGGGAATAAATCTAAAACTCATATATAAATTATATCTTTTGGGAAAAAAAATCTTCTGTGGTTGAAGCTCTTGGATTAATTGCTTATTAACATTCTTGTTTGCGTCAATCGAACATATGCTGAACAACACTTTGCGCGACCGGTGACCGATCGATCGATCAATCAATCAATCAATTACTGTAACTCTCACACAATCAGTACTATGTACTTAGAAGTTAGGATATTTATACAATAATGTTTTTTGAACAAAATCATGGATACAGTTAGTAAACAAACCGGTTGGTGCCCCAGTTAGTTATTTTTTTATATACTTTCGTTAAATGATGATTCGATTTTTAATCTTACAGTTAAATTCATTGGAGGTATCATGGA
>JAOBYJ020021725.1:0-11944 GCA_025403565.2 Palythoa heliodiscus
AAAAACATGGAATCTATTTGTTTTATATAATAAAAAATTAAAAACTTTGTAATGGTGACGTCAATCGTGCGTCTGTCTTCTAATAGACCATAGGCGAGAACCAATCAAAATCGGACAATAACTTTGGTTATTATATAAATTAAACTACCTTTGATGTTATGTAAAAAGTGATATAATAGCTAATTTGAATTGAGTAGAAAAGCAACAGAAAAACAAATTAATGGAACTGGGTATTGTAAGGCTTTTTAATTGCGTTGTTGGTATTGTGGTGAATACAGGTTCTTACGCCACTGGAATTCTCTGGATTTTTGTTCAAGGCCCAGTAATCCTTGAAAAATGTAGGTCTGTCGAAAAGGCCTAGAGAATTTTTTAAATCTAGAGTATCCAGCTAAGTTATCCTTTTTCTCTGTAGTACAAAACCAGTCCCGATCCCAGCTAGCTTGGATAATGGTTCATTGTGACTTTGCATCTTAACGCTGGCGTTCGTTTCCGCTGACCACAAATATAGGAACACGTTATTTGCTGTAGTTCACATTATTCGTAATAAGTATAGCCCTGATGCGAGTGTCAAATGGAAAGTTTCTGAAGGAAAGTAAACATTTGTGTATTTGAGGAGGGTTTTCGTGCAATAAGATTTATTTACAAGGATCTTGAAAACGGTCTAAATACGTGGAAATTACAAGGAAGAGTTTGTAATTTTACCTTTACCAAGGGGGAAGAACCCTTTGAATAGTGGAAGATAAATAATGACCTTAGGTACAAAAGTGAAGTTCACAAATCATATATTAACGCAAATTTTACAGAAAGTAATAGGAGGTCTGGATTCTGAAAGTGAAGTTTTGTATTCTTTTAGGATGTCGATACGCGTTATATGGTTGTCAGGAATGCAAGTCAAGGAGGACGTGCCAGAGGTGCGCCCCCAACTTCATTGGCCTAAAACAATGGTACCACGATAAAATGAAGTGCGTTAAACGGTGCCCATATGGTTACAAGTTACAATGGGATGTGCAACGTGGAATGAACATGTGCCAGTATGATCGGCGTAAGTTCCTTTTTAACTATTATACTAGCCAAAATATTACTGTCTTTAAAATGGGCCAATATCATTAACTTTCACAAGAATTTCACAAAATTAAAGCTTACTTGACCAAGTACAGTAGGCCATATTTTTACGTGTGGAAATAGATGATCAGCCATAAAAACTGCGTAGAGCTGTTTTCACTTGTGGAAGATCAATAAGCAACAAGGTGAAAAGAGGTCGACCGCTGAAAATTGCATTCCAGATTTTGGCGGCTTTCTATTCATACCTTTGATCCTCTGCTTAAGCTCAAATTAAACAAAAATGCAATGAAAATTGTACCAGTGCTTGTAAGGGTGTGCTCACACGATATCGAATTGAGTGAACTCAATGTTTTCTTCAGTAGACTTTGAAAAAAAGGGAACATGATAACATGACAACATGACAGCATGATAAAGATATATAAAGCATTATGAAAATTTCTTTCTTTCTTTCTTTATTTACAGCTTGTAATCTGAGAGGTAATTGTCTGGACTGCCCCGATTACAAAAAATGTCTGACCTGTGGCATTGGATACGTACCGGTATTATCTCAAAACAAGACTGATATTTCCTGTAAACCACTTAAGAAAGGTATCCATGTTTTTAATTTATTCTTAATTATTATCTGCTGTTATAATATTTTCTTGTTTGGATTTGACAACTTATCTAGCTCACTTTACAGGGAAAGGGCTCCTTCTGTTTTAAGGAAATTTGTGTTTTTTACGTGTTTTGTATATGTATATTGTGCTATATATCTTGATTTGCAAGTACATTCTCGAACTAGCGGACGTACAAATTGATATAGATGTGCAAGACGCACTTGTATTAACATACAGAAATACATTTCTTCACAGAATGTAGACGTCACAGAAATTGCATTACTTGCCCTGGTTATAGAGCATGTGTAAATTGTGCCCTCGGATATACCCCAGCACTGGCTCCTGGAAACAGATCCATGATCTGTAAGAAAATAGGTAAATGACTCGACCAACTGTCGTAAAAAGAATCCGTCCAGAAGAGTGTTTCAGGGAAACTTTGAGGGTTTTAAGTGTAACTGTTGTAAATTAAGATTTTGTCATTTTTGTTCTGCAGACTAACAATGTCCTTTTTATTAAGTTATTTCATTGCCAATTCTTTAAAGTAAATCTGCTTAGTAGACCATTTTCGAATCCTTAGTTGCCGCTGATTTAAATGACTGTAGGTTAATTTTATGCAGGGTTAGCCTCAATCTGAAGCTAAATATTCCTAAATGCCATGTGTATTGTTGGAGGTGTGACTCTCACTTTCTCTCACTAGTATTTTTGAATATTCAACACATAAACGAGGCTAACCCTAACCCTAACGAGGCTAGGACTGGGGAGAGCATCTTTAAAATATGCAGATGGCGGATTTCTCTCAGGTTTGGCATTGTGCTTTGTGTGAGTACAGTCTACTCTACAGTTATTGAGTTTAAATCATGGCTATGAAATCGAATTAGAACCGCAGATTATTTTCCAGCTTTAATGCTACCAGAGACTTAATTCGGCGATTATTTCGAACAAGATCGAGGTAAGAAAACAGTGGGATTAGCTTCGAAGATTTTTGTCAACAACTAAACCTTCGTTTCTCAGGCTAGTAGTTTTAGATTTATGCCAAACATTTGAAGGTGGTAAATGACTTAATCCACGGATGAGATGGCTCACAAGCAGCCCTTTGATTTCAATTACATATCCAAACTTCTTAGTTATAGCATTTTTCTCGAATTTTGATGCTTTTTCTAAAATGTAAAGAAAGAGATGCAATAAAGTAAGAAATATTTGTTCAGAATGAAAGAGGAGAAAACAGAGTTAACAGGAACTTCCAACTTATGAAAATATATTTCAATCCGCTGCAGAATGTATTCCTAACTGTGCCGAATGCCGTTTGAAGAATTCCTGTATTCGTTGCGCTGAAGGTTATTATATCTATAGACCAAGTTTGTTTGATAAAACACAATGCGTTCGTACCTGTCCGTCCGGATACGAAGCACGCAACGATACATTGCGGCCTAGATGCAAGCAGGTCTCCCGACCAAGAAGTAAGTAAAGACTGTAAAGTTGCACGACATATTGAACTTTAAAGTAAACCATCTGAAATGCTGACGTACTTACGCAATTTGTTGAGTAATAAGTATGGAGTTACGGAAACGTGGAGCTTCTGAGAGAGATTTCAATCCTAAAAATAATATAACTAATAACAAACAGCAAACGACCAAAGACCAAAGATAAACGATAAATGATAAATGAAAAATAATAAATAATAAATAAATAATAGAAACCTCATCGACTATTAATTCAGAGAACTCTAGGAGTCATAGTGTCCATCCAATTCTTTCTCTATCTTTGTAAGGATGAAAAATAAAGAAAATTAGTAAGTAAAATGTCCGTGTCACCGATTACTTTATGGAAAACTGCTCTTGCATTCACCAGAACTTTAAAGGTATCTCTTGGAGGGATGCAAACGAAATCCTTTTATTGATAGAAATAGTGAAATGGGCAAAAAACTGAAACTAAATTTTAATCTGCAGGATGTTTGCTAATCTCTAATTGCGACGAGTGTTCTTCATTCTGGAAGTGTACTAGGTGTAGTCAAGGGTTCGCGTTGATGAAACTGCTCTTCGGAATGTCGAAGTGTGTGAGGCGTTGTCCTAAAACGCACCAGATGGTTCTGAAATCTGATAATAAATCCTGGGAATGCGTAAGATATCAGCGAGGAAGTGAGTTGTATTTTAAATGTTGAAACACGCGATGCTATAGACAACGAAGTTAGGTTCCAAGTTGCTGTCAGTTTAGATATTAACAGTGACAGTAACAGTGACAGTGACAGTGACAGTGACAGTGACAGTGATAGTGATACCGAAACTAATACCAATAGTGACATTGACGGTGATAGTGATATTGACAGTGAAAAAGGCGAACAGCGCAACAGTCGTCACAGATAGAGATATTGACAAAAGCTGGTTTTATACAGCAGTTTAAAAACACGATTAATATGTTGATTATCCATAGTCGGGGAACTTCGATAGCATAGAGATATAGAACAACCTTTCCTTAGTTGCCTGGACAATGTCGTCAATATCGTCAAAAAGTATTGGGGGACAACAATAACAGCGTTAATGCAAGCGTGTGATAAAAAATATTTTGTTTTCACGAGCTCTTAATTCAATTTTATTAAAAGCTCGGGGAGCAAACATTGTCAGGGTATTTATTAAAATGTAGGAACTAAAAGTAGCAGAAGCGATTAATTTAGAGCTTTCGATTGTCTATTTAATCAGTTAAGAAAGAATTATATGTTCTGAACCTACAGCTTTCTCCTTATCAAGTGTTAGTTATCATGCAAATGATGCTTACGAACATGCAGCAGGCTTCATGGTAATCTGTGTACGTAGATAGACAAATAGAATGATAGGCAGACAGATTGATCGATTGATAGATATATTGATGGATAAATGGACGGATGGATAGTTGGATTTGTCTTTAACAATCTCTGCTTTAATTTTCTAGCACCAGCCCCTAACGACTGTAACCTCAAGCCCTGCACTCACCCACACGCAATGTGCATAGATCACACGGATGGTGCGAAATGCGTGTGTAGCAGGGCGTGCAACAGAATGTATGATCCTGTGTGTGGATCAGACGGAAAAACGTACAGTAACGAATGCATGATGAAAATGCTCAGCTGCGAGAAAAATGTTGTGGTAACTGTTGACTATACAGGAGAATGCGGTAGGATTTCCTCTGCTTTCTTTTTGTTTTTTGCTTTTATCCATTTGATATTTTCAAAGATATGCATGGAATACTTTTAATTGTGTGGTAACATCTGATATAATCATTATACAACACTTTAAACATTACTGTTAATACAACAACTATTATTACTACTACTATTAAAAAGACGATTATTACAGCAACAGCAATAACTACTACTACTACTCTCACTCGGCTCGATCGCGATCATTATCACTGTCACTAACACTGACACTGACACTATCTACTTCTGTAACCGTTATAAATGAAATGATTTTAGATGATGATGATGATGATGATGATGACGACGACGACGACGATGACGATGATGATGATGATGATAAGGATAATAGCAAAGGTGATTTTTGGTGTTTATTCTTTCTAATCATTACTGGTATTATAGTTCCACTTTAATTTTCAGTTTAGGATTAACAAATTGATGCAACTCATCAGAGAATTTTGTATTCACGTCTATAGTTTCCAATGTCACTTACCATCTGCAAACTCAACCGGGGCAAAGCTGTAATGATGTTTGTCAATCAAACAACCTTCAATGTGCGGCCGAGAATCACGGTTTTACAAACGATAACATACAAGAACTCTTCGAGAATGTTGGGATATTTTGTGATGCTGGCGACAACTCTTCAGAACTGTACCAGTGGAATGATAACCCATGCTATATCAAAGAGACATCGTCGGAGAAATGGGCCGGAAGGTGCATCGGGTGGAAGGACATCCCATCTAAGATAATCTGTTCTGCTGTGCCCCCACGACCTACTATTCAGCGGTTGTGCCCATGCAGTGAGTTAAATAAACAATGTTAATTGAACTGGGTGGAGTGCAATTTGTTCGGAAATCATACGCGTAACTTCAAAATTGAAAGAGCGCGCAACGCGAGCTCAATATAATTTCAGATCAAAATTGCATCACACGAAGTTCAATTACCAATTAATTATAACCATTTTGAAATCACTTTTTATGAACCAAGCATAATCTGTTTTTTTTTGTTTTTTGAATTTTCAGCATTACCAAAAATTTTCGTAGAAATTATACTGTACAACAGGGGGTTCTAATTCCCTGGGTTCTAATTGGCTATTATTGCCTTTTCTGCACTGTGATTGGTAGATCCAAAGAGTGCCATTATAACTCAAAAGGGTGCGAATAATACTGAAATCATGTTATTGGGAACCAATGAAATTGCAGAAATTACAGCTGTTTGAGTTTTGGTGGCAGTGCGACCAATTATTCTATGATATACAAACTCCACTTTCTCTTCCCCACTTTTCCCCTGTGGTACCATTCCTCACCCCTACCCCCGCAGTCCTGGACCTGTCACCCAAATTTGAAGCAGTTGTTGCTAATTATCTCTTCTAAAATTTTTTTGCATTCTAATGTTAAAAACTTGCCGTTTATTACATTTGTGGTTGTCTGTTATTACATTTATGGTTAACTGTTTTATTACATTTGTGGTTAAAATTTTATTACGTTTGTGGTTAACGTTTTATTACATTTATGGTTGAAATTTATTACATTTGCGGTTGTTATTACATTTGTGGTTACTATTACATTTGTGGGCGTTTATTACATTTGTTGGTGATACAGGGCTGAGATTTGTCGATCTCAATCTGACTCCGAGGGTTTTCTCCGGGTTTCTCCAGTTTCCTCCCTCTGCAAAATCAACACTAATAACATTTTATATAGCTCCTCCAATGTACTGAGCACGAGTCTCCGGATCATTATACAAATCGAGATTAAATAAAGTTATATTTCTTTCTTTCTTTTATATAACACCAATGTATTCTTTATTTCCTCTACAAAATGAGTATAGTGTCCAGTAGGCATTGGCGGATTGTGCTAGCATAATTTTTGGCATAATTGGAGCAAAAAAGCTTAGTTACTTAGTTGGACAGCCGAGGGCCGAAATAAACTGCAATAAAACACAAATAAATTTACAACAACAACATATTTGAAAAACATCATAATCTGGTGTAGTTATTGCATGCCTATATGTACAGAATCTACGTCGCACGGCATTTTGTGAGTTTAACTTCAGAAATCAGGAGCATAATTTGGGAATTCTGGCATAACTTGGCAAAATTTCGAGCTCTGCTAGTATCATAATATAATAGGATAGGGATGCTCGTCGGGAAAGGGGTTAATAGGATAGGGGTACTCGTCGGGAAAGGGGTGAATAGGATAGGGATACTCGTCGGGAAAGGGGTGAATAGGATAGGGATACTCATCGAAAAAGGATGGATAGGATAGGGATGCTCGTAGGGAAAGGGGTGAATAGAATAGGGATACTCGTTGGGAAAGGGGTGAATAGGTTAGGGATGCTCGTCGGGAAAGGGGTGAATAGCATAGGGATGCTCGTCAGGAAAGGGGTGAATAGGATAGGGATGCTCGTCGGGAGAGGGGTGAATAGGATAGGGAAAGGGGTCAAAATTTGTGGCCCTAAAAAGTACCAAATTGCCCATTTTGACCCTCCAAAAATACAAGGAGCACCTCTATCATACCAGTATAGGGAGCACTTCCCGGGGTATATGTAGTCTAAATTTAATTCATGCTCTTCCTTTAGTCATTCACGTAATCCTCTTTGTTGGCAGCATTTCTTCCAGGAACGACACCAGAGCCAACCAGTGAGACACCTAACACCACCCCCTCTGCTGAACCAGAGCCAACTGACAGCACCACAGCTGAACCAGAGCCAACTGAAAGCACCACAGCTGAACCAGAGCCAACTGAAAGCACCACAGCTGAACCAGAACCAACTCAGCCTACCGCAGCTAAACCAGAGCCATAGCACAGATTAAAATCTCGCAATTTTCACAGTCTTCTTAATAAACGTTTATAAACATCAGACGCAAGTGAAAACAATTTTTTTAGTTTTGCAGGAGTTGATTGAACGATACTAAAAACCGTTTCTAATGATTTTTGATACATATTAAATTTGTTCTCCGTACCCAAAACTAATAGGTTTTTCGTAATTAGAAAATAAGAAAACTAAACAAATTTTAGCGCTTTTCGGTAAAGCATTTAGAACGTTTTGTCTTGTTAAACATTTTTTCATTTGAACTTTAGAGCAAGCCAACAAAGTATTGTTATATTGGTGGTTTCCAACCACGAAAATTGAATGTTGCGAATAAAGTCACTGTTGCAAGAAATCAGAGTGTGAATTTATATTCAAAACGATTTCAGTAGGGCTGACGTCTGCAATAGATATCAAGATCGAAAGAAACAGATTTAGGATACTGTCAAGCGTATCCCAAGCTAAAACCAAGGTTGTGATGTGTTCAAGATAGGGTCAGAGAAATTGAAAAACTACTCTTCGTCACCTTAAAGCAGTCGTTGTATTTTAACACGGTTTAGCACTTTTTAAAAGGACCCTTTTCACGGATATGTTCACCATATGTCTACACCTATATCTAAAAATATACCATTTAATATCAATTGTTCATCCGAGGGGAGGGGGAGGGGGTGAGAATTGCATCGTATGCAGCTGTAATTTGACGCATACCGTCATAACCATTGACAAGAAAAGACAAGAAAAGACTTTAATGGATCTTATACTGCTTTGGTTCATTGGAATATTGCCCCGAAAAAATCGATATTATTTACTGATTATGAAATACGATACCCAAATAAAGATCCTACGCGAAAGTATTTCGTACTTTGTTACATTTACTTATGAATTTGGAGAGACTTTTGTTCCAATATTTTTAAGGTTTTCCCTTGCAAATGAAAGCATCACCGCAAGGATCATTTTTTTTCCCATATTAGATGTTTATAACGTCAGAAAAAGCTCTTTCCAATATACTAGTTGCAAACAAATTAGAGTAATGAGGTTTTTACACACAAACTAGTTGTTTCTAGTTTATCTTCTTTTGCTGAGCCCATCGTGACCGGAATTATTGATCGTTATATTTTATTGCTGTTAAATTTTAGGCAGTTAGCTATTGCTGTAAGAATCTCTACAGCAGAAAACAGACGGAGAAAGTCAACACGGATCGAATCGCTGTTTCTTCGATAAATATTTTAGTGACTATGAATCGAATTTTTATTACTTCGAAGCCAGCGAATAAATGTTTTACTTAGCCGCATGAAAGTTCGTGTTTTGGCTTTTGTTTTAGAACAAAACAATCGAGCTAAAGTAAAGTGCGAAAGCGAGTACGTGACACGAGACACCGATCGTGTCAAAACTTATCTCTTCATTTGACACTTCTGATTCTATCAGAGGGCTGGATCAAATTGCTGAAAAACGTAGGTCTTACAACATCAAAGTAAAAGAGCTGCAAAAGTTATCGCAGCTATCACAAAGGCAAAGCTTTTTCTCAAGCAATACACAACTTCACTTGTTTCTTATCGGTAAACTAGAGCTTAGGCTCCCATAGCGGGACATTGCCCCTTCAAAGTATTCTTTAACATTTAGTGCGGAATATCTTCTATAGAAAATCGGTTGATTCAAACTAATTTCTAAACATGACATGCATCAAAGTAAAGCTTGGTTTTCACGAGCGACGTAAACGACGGAAGCGCAAGCGGAAGAATTCTTATGTCAGTTGTATGTCCATGAAAACGAACCGCACGCAAACATAACGACGACGGAAGACCAAACGTAAGAATGAAACACTTCTTCTTCCATCTGCGCTTCCGTTGTGTTTTGTTTGCACGACAAACGGATGCGACGGAAGCAGAAACGGAGAAGAAAAAAAAGGAAACCTTCCGTTCCTTCCTTCTCCGTCGTTTACGTCGCTCGTGAAAACCAAGCTTAAACAACATCTGACGGCGTGAGACACAATGGAATTCCAAATTTTTTTAAATTTGTCCAGTTTATTACTAGTTGGCAGCATGTAAGACTTTCAACAACTTTTAATATTTTCTTAGCGTAGTATCCAGTTCTCGTTTTGAGAAAATGAATTTGTTGTACAAAACTGGTGCCGCAGTGGTGAAAATTTAAATTTGTCGGCGTACCTAAATCATGCTTCGCACCTTGTCTCCGAGTCGACCTTTTCAAAAACCTCGTTTTGCACCAAAACTATGAGGAATTTATAAACCAATAGAGAAATAGTGAAAACCAGCCACAATCTTTTCTATGTTCAAAAGCAGCGAAATTTGGCTAACGGCTCTTCTGCATAATTAATACTACTAATAATAATAATTAACACTACTACTACTACTAATAATAATAATATTTTTTTCTCTGAGAGACTAGTGAGTACAATAGATTATTGTAGATCTTCGGGCTGCCACATTTTCGAGGTTCTGAACTTCCATGCTGACTGAATTTTAATCCCAAAACTGGCGAAAGTTTGGGAAAAAATTTCGCACGCTAATTCTCTATAACCATCGAACCATAGCAGCAACAAAATGTGGCGTTTAGAGATCATACCCAGGCCACCAGCATTACACATGGCTCTTTGCGTGCAGTTTTACATAAAGTAAATGACCTTTCAGATTTGCGGCTACCATCAAGCTGATTGAGCAGTTATGTCACTAACAATTGCAAGTTTTTTTAGATTTGGTAAGTTCGATGTTTGTCAAATTGGTATGTTTAAACATTTTGGCTGCTTTCAAAAATTTCTTTCAGTCATAAATCAAAACACTCGTGGCAAATGCAAACTACATACAAGGGAAAATTGTGGCAAGTGGTTTCTTGTTTCGGGCAATGAAATTTTATAAGCCACTAGACCGAACGGCAGATAATTTTCACAGTTACTTTTGCACACTAACAAGGATGGAAAATTTCAACTTGTCTCATTCGGCTTGCCATAAATCACAAACGCTTTGCGATTTGGTGATAATTTTAACCGCCAAAGAATCAGATAAACTCTACTTCTTTTAAATTATCTGCGATATCCCAAGAATTTACCGTCTTCTTGAACTAATGCAATCATTTTAAAAGTTTCATATCCTGAAATGACGTTTACCTTTACACCTGTTCTCAAACCAACTCTCGCATGACAAAATATTTACCTGTCCGTCCTTAATAGCAAACAACACTCATGTGGATTTGCTTTTAATTTCGTGATAAATTTAAAGTTTGCTACGCAGCAGGGGAGGGCAAGTTTAATTGATTTTTATCGGGAATATGTCGTTTCAGGTCTTTCAATCAAATTGTATTGTTTTAGTCGTTATGCAGGATAGTCAAAACCGAACGCACTTCACCAATGATCTGTGATTATCACTAGTTGTGGCCGTAATACCATTGTCGTTAGCCTGCTGGCCAGTTGTTTATTTACATTTCAAAACCTTTGTCGATAGGAAAACTAAGAGAAGCTAAGTTGCCATCGAGTTTCATGATCATTTGACTCTACTATCTTTGTTACAACAATATTAACAACAAACCCAAGAACAACAACCAAAACAACACTGAAACAATGTATTTACCTTGATTTTTACATTACATAATTAGCAGTAGTCAGTAAATATGTACCTATATTATATTGATTATAGACTGGCCAATTACTAAAGGTCATAAAACGTTTATAAATAAAAGCTTGTGATAAAGAGGTTTTAAAATCTCTTGTTTTGGATCTGTTTGGAACAAAACAACTGACAAAGGACTAAAAGTCGATTACCAATATGTTTACTAGTGTTCTCATTAGTACGAAAACGTTTGATTGATAATGTAGTTATCCTAAACTTAGTAGAGGTTTCCTATTTTAAGTCAAGCTGGGTATACGTGACCAAAAAACTTTTGTCCGCCAGGCTGAGTTGCTCAAGGGCTGATTAACTATAACCCCGAGTTAAGCCAAAGTTCAAGCAGCAATGTCTTCTTTAAGGAAAGGTTTACGGTTCTTAAATCAAAACACTGCTCAGATTTTCCGAGAAAAAAAAGTTAATCCCAAAGCTACAGCTCAAACAATCACAACAAGGCCATGGGTAAAAAACTTTGACCCCGCGTTAGTGCTAATCAGCTTTTGATCAAATAGGCCCGGGACTTTACTTAGACTAATTTACAGGCTAGAAAACTTGCACTAAGCCTAAAGCCGCTGTTACAAGTTGAAACTTTTAGCTGAAACTTGTGTGCAACGACGATGCGACACAAGTTTCAGCAGGCGTTGCGCCGTGTAACATAGTCGGTTTCGTGAAACTTTTTTGAACTTCCGTTGCGAGACAGG
>JAOBYJ020021835.1:0-11942 GCA_025403565.2 Palythoa heliodiscus
CGGGAACTCACGTGACCAGTTTTAACCAATGACGCGAGCGGATTTTAGACAGTGAACGAAGATTGAATATTAAAATACAATACAATACAATACAATACAATAAACATATCTAATTAGGTGTTTTGGCATCCAATATGGCTGGATATCTTTACGAGTCGGCAGTATTTTGGAGAGCTTTTAGGCCACTAGCTTGCTTCCCTTTACTGCAGATAAACACATATCTACTTACATTTCCTTCTTTAAGCGGTTTCGTCAGCAGACTTATCACAACAATAGCGAGAGCAGTCAACCAGAACAGAATTAATGCAAAGTACATATAGTGTACTTTGGCGATAATGGACGGGCGGTTGTCCGGCTTCCCGCAGCCTGAATCCATGTAGGTAAAATCAAGGACCATTCGAATGGCACCAATTATAAACCCAATTACCATGCCCCAGAAGGCACCCTGAAAATAATTAAGTGTTTGTAGTATAAAGATGCCATATAATTAATATCAAAATACTCGCTATGGATTGCCGATTGAAATTGAGAACGAGTATTCAGTCTCTGGAGAACAAACGAAAGAACAACAATACTTTTTTTGATAAATGATATTTTGATTTATTCAAACAATAAATGTTGATGATATACAGTTTGCGGCTTGTCGACTGTCTGCCGAGTGAAACTTGTTATTTAGATGCTTCAACTTAATTTTTTGTTCTTACCATTCTTACCTTCAAGGACAACTTAATTTTTTGTTCTTCTTGAAAATTTTGACATCATATTTTTGAACTGCCTTTCTTTTATTTGGAACTATTTTGTTATAATTAGAAGATTTAAATCGTCTTCAGAAACGACCGAAAGTTGGAAAGTAGACGCCATATTGAATTGGTTGTTTACATCCTACGGGCACTAACTATAACGCCAAAGATAGCGAGTACGGTAGCCCATCAGATTACAGCAGTTGCGATAGATAATGACTAGATTTCTCCTAAACTGTAATATCTCGAAAAATGCATAAAAAATTATATGTCCACAGCAATACGTAGTTCAGTTATGTACTCTTTTGAGCTTTTTCAATTCGAGGACGTCGTTCCTTGAACCTTTCTACGATTCTATAGTGTGTTTTCTATAGTGGCTTTTACAAAGATCTGTATAAAATTGTCTCGCTTTTAAAAAACTTCTACATGTAAACTGAAAAAGAGATTTAGGAGTTACCAATAACATAGCGCCAGCTTGATCACCTAACTAAGTTTGAATTTTTAATGCATTCCATTTTGAAAAATTTTCTGGATCGACCAGTTGAACGGTAGATTGTTCTAGAGTGCAGGACAATAATTTGAGTCATTTGACTTTTCTTGTTATAACCAGTTGAAATGGAACTTGTGCATTCGTCCATTGGCACAAAATTTCCTTTCCTTGGGAGCACGTCATTTTTCCGTCATTTTATAAAAATTATGTCCATCTAAAGTTCGCAAAACTAATTTCTGTTTGAAGTCTGGCCGTCTTCTTCTGTTGATAGCTGGGCTTTTATATTACTTTATAGTTTGTTACAATATCAGTATCAATATCAATATCAATAATAGTAATAATGATAATAATAATAATAATAATAATAATAACAATAATAATAGTCTTTATTATTATTAGTTACTAGGTTCTTCTGCTGTTAGGAACAGTTTAAGCAAGTTTGTAACACGGTGTAAAAATACCTAAATTTGTACCACTGTGCATAACACATTTCAATGTCTACTAGCCGTACTTTGCATCGCCAACAATGTGAAACCGAATGTTTCAGGTTCGTCTTCACAAGGATCTTTCTTTCTTAGAAAAGAAACACCTTTCAATTCCAAGTCACAATTAACAGTATTTTTTTTGTGCCCAGAAACTTGCTGGCATTAAAATGATCCAGTAGATTTTACTTCAATTTTTGTTACGGTCTTCAACGATAGAGCCGTCTTCTCGACTTGCTCAAGTTCTCTCCTTGGCTTCAGAAAGACTAAGTTAGATTCTTCAAGTATTGGGTGAACCCGTAAGAACCCTATTAGTATCTAAACTAGTAGTATAGTAAAGATGGAATTACCCCCTTTTGGGGGAAGTCGGAACACGCATAAACTATCTTAAGATGACGTCATTCTAAGGTAATTTATGTGTGCTCCGCAATTGCTCCGCAATGGCTCCCCAAAAAGGGGATAATTCCATACCTACTATACTACTTAAACTGTCTCTAAAAGATAGAATGTAGGAGGATACAAGAGGTTGGTGGCGACATGAAAGACAAGAGTGGTACAAGGAGCCTTACCTTTTCTGTGCAACCTTTCCAAAATATAGCAATCAGGTAGAGACAGGCGATTGGCGGAGAGAAATAAGCACTGACAGCTTGAATGTATATGAACAGCTGACCTCCCTGAACATTCTGAATGACTGGGATCCACAAGATGCCAAAGACTGTCATAAGACCTACAAAAATTCTAAAAAAGAACAGGATGCCTGCTTAATTTAGTTATCTGCTTCTACTTTAAGACTTCTAAGCGCCAACATAGATGTCTGTTCACCAGAACAATACATACGCGGAAGGTTTGAGAGAGTTTTAGTCAATTTAGATGCTATTTTAGTCCTTCTGAGGGGAACTGGGTGACTCAAAATGAATAAACACGCTGTATTTGTATTATTTGAGAAAATTAAATGATAATTCGATTTGGTAGAGATCACTGCCTACCCAGTGGAAACAGTACGAACTATTTCCTTTCAATGATTGCAAATTTTAAATTAGATTTTGTTTCAATATCGACCTCCTAAAAAAACTCCACTTTACGAGAACCTGAAACAAAAAAACTGAATACTGCAAACCAACAGTGAATGTCACAGTAGCCCAATGGGAAGCTGATTTGCGTACAAAACTGATCACCATTTTAATTTCCCATGAGAAGCTGTCAGTTGATTTTGAAGGTTAGTTTATTCAGTAGATCAGCTCTGGAGGTAGTGGATTCAAATCATACTGGGCCAAGAGATTTGAAGGCCCATCAAAACATTTACAAGCATACCATATTACTGACTTTGGGCAATACGATCCCTCTTTTTGCATATAAAAAACAAAATGGTAAGACATTATTTTATACATGGATAATTCTACTACAATGAACAGAAATTCTGATTGGGATAATCTTTTAAACACCCTTGTTATGTGCTTCATTAGTTTCTACAAACTACTTTCATTTGACCTGTGGTATGAGTAGCCTTTTCAGTACTCTGCGCTTACCTTCCAGTGATCATCAATTCTCGAACAGAGGCCTTTTTCCGAATAAGTCCATACACGTCGATTGTGAACAGTGTACTTGCACTATTGAAGATTGATGTCAAGTCACTCATCAATGCTGCCATCATCACCGCCATCATCAGTCCTCGCAAACCTGTTTAGCAGTAAATCCTGTTAACACCAACTACACCCAGTGTGGTTTGGTAAGTAACTTGCTTTATTGCTTTGTATGCTTAAACAATATCACGACAAAAAACATAATTTTCAATAAACAGTTGTCAGAAAAATTGGTATATGCCCCGAGCGGGAATTAAACCCATGTCTCTCTATATTCTAGTCAGAAGTTCTAACCACTACGCCATCAGAGACCACCACGCTGGCAACGTAACAGTTTCAGGATTAGTTGAGTTGGTTAATGCGTGAGGGTTCCTGGACAACTGTTTATTCTTTCTTTCATACTACTGAACAATATACATTTATATAATTTTCAATGCCTTCAAAAAGTTTAATATAACTGTTTTGTCTTGAGTTGTGATAAAATACGGCCACTTTTCAGAATGGACCTCTGTATGAGCCCAAGAGGGTATAGTTGGGCATATGGATGGACAGGATGATGTTTTGTTCCAAAGGGGTTCTACTTTTATGCTGGAAGGAAGTTGCAAAAAAGATATCACTTTAAAGCAATAGATGTCATTTGGTACCGTTGAGGCAAGATGACTATGACTTAGGGCGAAATATCCCAGAATTTAGTTAGAGCTGACAAAGACCCAAAGCAAGATGGCGAGTATTCAAGTAAAGGGCAGGAATTTGACATTAAAGGTATAAAAAAAGGTTTGATTTCAGGTATATACTCTGGAGCGTTATATTTTTCTTTCTATCAAAAATGGTACATAAAAAAGTAATAAATTGACACTCTAGACAAAGTTACCACTGTATAAACGTAACCGTGTTACACATGCGTGCTAGTAGAAAGATTAATGGTGTAGCCCTCAAAGTTCTTTTCTTAATGATCACGTAAAAACTCTGATATCTTCCTATTAGAAGTTTACAGTCACAAGCATGAGTTAAGAGGATAATTCCAATGCAAAAAGAGCCTAAGAACTCCAACCCACAAAAATCCTCTTGTTACGGAAATCTTAATATTTACAACTGCGAGTAGACAGATCCAAGCAGGTTCAAGACAGTATGCCTACAGCCTTTTGATCACTTCTGCCTAGAGCCTTGATCAGAACGGCAGAAGCGTGATGAACAGCGTGCTTGGATCTAAAGACAAGATCCGTATTGGGACATGGAGCTTCCGCATCATGAGTGAAACATCGAAGCTCACACAGGTCATGAAAGAGATGAGAGTTTACAGTTAAGACATCCTAAAAGCGAGTGAGTGCCGTTGGATTGGTGTTAAACTTCAGGTCAATAGCGGTGGTTCAGTTATACTTTACTCTGGAAACAAAAAGGTTTATACATATGGCGCAGCACTAATAGTATCCAGGGAGAAGGCACTGTATAATAGAATCGGAGCCAATAAGCGAGAGCATAAGTAAAGAACGTTTCAATTTCAGGCACTGTAAACTTAACATTATCCAGTGTTACGCGCCGACAAACGAAGCAGATATTCAGGATGAGGAAGACTGGTATAAACAACTCCAACAAGCTCCCTCCAAAGTCCCGCAACATGACGTGCCGTTGATAACTGGAGATATAAATGTATAGGTCGCAGCCGACAATTCAAATTACAAAAAAGTAATGGGAAAACATGGATGTGGTGTAATGAACGATAATGGTGAATGTCTTGCAGATTTCTGCTTAAACCACAATGTAGTGGGTGGTACTACCTTTCCGCAAACAAACATCCACAAGACCACCTGGAGATCACCTGATTGGTAAAACATGCAATCAGAAAGATATAATCATCAATGGAAAGTGGCCGAGATTCTTACAAGATGTACGTGTTTACCAAGGAGCTGACGTTAATAGTGACCATCACCTGGTGTTGGCTCGTATCAAACTAAAGTTACTCAGGACAGTACAGCTGAACACTACTGGAAGAGGATACACATCTCAAGACTTAAGTGTTTGGATACCCACCAAGAGTTTGTTCTGGAACTACGAAACCGATATAATACATTAACTAATATGCCTGAGGAGAACGAACATGACATCAACAGCCAGTGAAGTACCATTAAGAACACTTACGTTGAAACAGCCACCAACATCTTGGGCTACAGGAAGAGAAACCGCAAGGAATAGCTCACTGCTAGAACCTGGGAGATGACTTAGGAAAAAAACAAATGAAAGCAAGTATATTAAGCCCCAAATCATCAGATTTGCAAAAGAAAGTCCATGAGGCCTAAACAAACGAGAACAAAGAAATTAAAAAGAGCACCAGGGGTGACAAAAGAATATTATTGACGAGCTAGCTGAGGAGGTTGAGCATGCCGCAGTAAAGGGTGAACTAGGAACTGCTTATAAGATTACTAAACGTCTAATTGGTTATCGTATCAAGAAATTTGCACCTATTGAAGATAAGCTTGCAGAAATTCCTCCAGCATCCGACCTCCTTGACATTGTGCAAAACCTCAAATGGAATCGGAAATTAGAACTGCAATCAAAGCTACGAAATGCGGTAAATCCCCAGGCACTGAATCTATCCACACAGAAATTTTGAAGGCCTAGAAACATCAACTACTCTTCCAACAAATCTGTTCAAAGCCATCTGGAATGAGGATACTATCCCACATGACTGGAAAAAAGAGTTTATTGCAAAGCTTCCCAAAACGAAAATCTCCAACACTGAAAAGTGGCGAGGGATTACCCTGCTATCCATCCCTAGGACTAATAAAGTTTCTGTAGAGTCCTCCTTGGACTTCCAAAGACAGAAAGTGTTGGAGGGATGTTGTTAAGGCCTTACAGTGTATGTCCCACTGGGGAATGAGGAGCTATGATGATGGTGATGATGATAATGAAGAAGAAGCTACAAGGGAAGGGTGATGTTAGGTTCTTGTTTCATCTCATATTTTCATTACTTACTTACACTCAAGCTTATTTTATTGGGAATTGATGAAAGTGCTGTTAACTCACTTTATTTTGTATTATAAACTTTCGGAACGGAGCTTCATATATAACACCTATGTCCCACTTTTACCTGTTGGCATCAGCTTTAGCACAAGCTCTGGATAAGCAATATTGGTACAACCAACTGAACTGCCGCAGATCTCCATGCATTTTTCAGGCACACTGCAAGCAACTCGATCTAAATTCAAAATAGTAAAGACAATAAAAATCTTTTAAAACTACAGAGCTTAAGAAAAAATATCATTTCAATGACAATGTCCTTCATTGTTGGCAAGTGGTAGGAAACACCAATGAAAAAGAAAGAATAGCAAGTGGCGAATTATTTGAGTAAGAGCCTTCTGAAAAGATCTGTTGTCAGTTGTAGTGGGCTGCTTTGGTGATCTGTGCATTCATAATTAGATTCAAATGAAGTTCAAATATGTCTATTGAATAATAATCAGTCTGCTCTGTGAGGGCTGAGTGGGTGGTTAAACCGACATACGTTCTTCACTTTAGATTTAATTAGTGTCCGTAATCGGTCAATTTCAATCCACTGGCGAAGTTATGGTTTGTTCTGTTCATTTAATTGGTTTTGTTAGTGTTGATCATTAGTAAGGTGCTGGTGACTAATGACATCTGTTGAAAGGAATTGTGTTCTATTATCAATTAGTAAGTAGAAAACCATTTACCAAGTATAAGGTTAAATATGAGGCAAGTCATGCAAATACTGGAATTGTTAACACTTATATAAGTGTGACTGGCCATGGCTGATGATGTTAAATTTATAGCAAATGATAAGATTTACATGAAACTACATTGACACAAATATCTCTAGAAACTGCTGATGCGCCCAAAATAATGGAGACTGAAAATGTAATATAATATAATATAATATAATATAATATAATATAGTATGATTTCAATCATTCTCGTCTTATTCTTCAATCTCGAAATATTGAAGGCAGAAAGCTTTAGACGTTAAATTAACATATGGTTTCAAAATCATTGTCTCTGTGAGCTAAATTAAATAAAAAACCCACGTGCACTTTTATTACCTGGGGAGAGAACTCTACTGATCATCCCTGGCATTACAAGGGTAAACAGTGGAAGGATTTTGATGTACCCAGCCAAAAGACAAGCTCCCTGTGCATGAGACAAACTTTTGGCTGATAGCGCTCTTTGAACAATTACCTGGGAAGACATGTTACAAAACAAACTTTATTAAGTATTTATCAGCAGATCCAAGATGTTATCATACACCAATGAACTTCATAACTCAGCACACAAAGGAAATACCCGAGAAAAAGAAAGACATTTTATGCTGCTTTGGCTAAGATAGAGAAAACATTCAACCAAGAGAAATTTCTCCAAATTTGACTACTGACCTGATCAGCACACCAGTACCAGATGGATGCAATGGTCTGTCCAAAGATAAATCCAGGCCAAGGCATATCTGTACCAATTGGAGCACGTAGCATGGTGAAGGAATCTGGCCTTGGCCAACCACAAGTGCTGTTTGAGTGAAGTGTATCATTTGCAACTGCAACCATGTACTTTTGTCGCAGGCCTTCATAGCCACCCACTTCATAGAAACCTGTGAAAAGGTCAACTACCAAAGTCAAAGGCATAATAGATAACTAATGAGCTTGTTGAGAGTTTTCAATATCATACCCATGGTTTGTTGCTTGGTTGCTTGAGAATTTCAGGGTGACTAATGTTTGAATTACAAATAATTGTTGTTATTGATTAACTGATGAATAGCTCCAAGCCAAGGATTCGATGTACTGATTTACACAAGAAACCAAACTCCCCTCACTCTAACCGTTATAACAACTCTTAACTCCACAAGATACAAATATAATGGCTACCAATGATTCTCAATATCCCCAAAAAGTTACTAACTAGCCTTGCTAAGTCTTAGGATATGTTGCTGCATCATTTCAATGAAACGTGTGACTAAAAGATTCAAATGTACACAGTTCCTTATTGAAAAACAGTTTAAAGCAACATTTTGTGAGTTAGACAGCTGATTCATCTCTTAGTGTCAATGATATCCTAATCAACTATTTCAGAAGTCCTTTTTTTTAAGTTGACTAATTATTAATAGTAATTAATGCACAATATTTGTTATAGGACATCTGTTTTAGGCTTTGTATTTTCCCAGCCACTGAAAGCTATGCTCCAAATGAAAACTGATTAACATTCACTTTAATTTAGCAGATAGCCATGGGAATGGGTCAAAATAAAGACAAATGGCTTTGAGAAGGTAACTTAACTGCAAGATCACTATCATGGTAAAATTCCCAGACCATGTACACAGAAGAAACAACTTCCCAGCCAAAAGGAAGAAATAAAAGATAATTACCCATTCCCATCACCGTCAAAGAACCAGTCACCATCAGGAATGTACAAAGAGTATCGGTGTAGATCACAGCAGCCAGACCACCTGTAAAACATTTCATTCACTTAACGGTCATTACTGCAAATCTTTTACCCATCATTATGTTTAGCAAATATATTCCACCTTTTTAATTGTACATTTAAAAGTTGTATTGTTTTAAAAAACGTTTGTGTCTAAAACTTAATTGCACAATAGTAGCCATATTGCTGTGTACCTCTTAAACAAAAGAGCATTCACATGACTGTTCCTTCAAGATTTGTCTCTTGGGATGTCAGTGTCAAAAAACTCTGGTTATTTATCATTGTATATATTAAATTTTGCAAAAACACAAAAACACAAAAACTGAGAAATTTATTACACACAAAAATCAGTACAAAGGTAGTTGAACCTCCAACAATAATTATTAGGAACATTTGCAATTAGCATAAACTGTATTACTATTTTTAATACTTTAACATCAAAATGAGGCTAATAGGAAAAAAGAATCTGCAATCATAGATATCAGCAAATTTGAAAAGGCAGGTCCATTACCAGTAATGGTACAGATTGCAGTCATTCCCAGCATCAAAAGGATGGCAAAATACAGGTTCCATCCCAATGCCAGCCTGATAAACAGTGCTCCTGAGAACAGGTTCACCTTAATATGAAAAAAACCCAGTAAGTACAAACAAACAATTTAGCTGCATTCTTTTCCTTTGGTCAGGTAAAAATTCCAAGATTTTCCAGGTAACTTCCAGTTTTGAGAAGCTTTTAAAATCTTTATTTTATGAAAAAAGTTTCATAAATTTCCCTCTCAGACACACAAGTACATACTTTCCTCTAACAGTTGTTTCATTTGACACATTCGTGACACTAACACTGCAGAAAACTGCATTTTTTAATTTTCAGCGTTAATTTCAATTTTATCTATTGAGGGTGAACATGATTACTTGTACTGGTTCGGCTGAATACGCAATATTTCAAGGATTTTTCCAGGTTATTATGAAAAAGATTTGTGGTTTTCAACAAATCCCAGGTCTTAACGAGTTATTTTACCTGGATTTCCAAACCCTCATAACCCCCCCCCTTCCCACCTGGATTTCCAGTTTGCCATTAATCGAGGAGGTGTGGATTTTTTCTGGAATAACCCAATGAAAAAAAACAAAATAATTATTTAAGAAATTCCAAGTTTTCTTGGCAGTGTACAAACCTTGTTAAGAGGTGAAACACCAAATATTAAATGTATATCAATAAGTTTTCGGTAAAAAACAGTACCATAATCTATTCTGTAGGGCCTCTGAAAACATGTACACTAGACTCTTGGCTGATCAATCTCCCCAAAAACTTAGAAATAATAACTGTACTGAAATTATTATTAGCCCTTTTAAAACAGATCTCATTTTTATGTACCAAAAATGTCAAAACTTCTGTTCTTTTTAAAAAATAAAAAGTAATGTTCTATTGTCTATTGCTGTTGTTGTTATAAAAACTAGTTAGATCCAGTAAAATTTTTAATATTTCAGCAAAATCTAAAGTTAGGAGTTTCCCTGACATTGAGCAGCTTTGAAATTTGAAATTCCAGCTCTAATAGTGTAAAAAGCTGCAAATGAAGTGAAAGTACTTACAGAAATTTTAGTGAAAATATACAACAGAAGGGAGACCATGGAAAGCCACACCCTAATCCGCTGACCACCGAATCGCCTGTGAATGTACTCTGGCAAAGTGCATATCTGGAGTGCAGAAAATTTTAAATTAATTAGTAAATACCAACTCATGATCAGTTATGATCAGGTTTATTGTTTTAAATGGAATTGTTTTAAATGGATGTATGGATGTGCGACATTTATAATTATAGATTATTACAGGGCTCAAAATTAAATTTGTTTTCAACTAGCCAGCTGGCTGCTAGAGGTAAAAGTTTGGTAGCCAGAGAACAAGTTCTAGTAGCCATTCATACTTTCAACTCATAATCCATACAAATGGGGTATACTGTATTAAAAAGCTTCAATTTCAGTCATTATACTTACTTTTAATATTGTGTTGTGCTCAAAATACTCTTAAATTACATTTTGCAAATATTTTCACATATGAAAAGAAGTCAACAGTTACACAAATTTTCCTGACCTCAGCTAGTACTGTTTTGTTTAATTAGAGCATTGGGTGAGTGTCATGATTTCATGACCAGAATCTATCTGTTTACCTCCAATATCTTCCATGCTCATTCCACATTAAATTGTTCGCAGTCAGCAGTTGACAATTTCTGATGCACTGCTGGAACTGGCTAGGGCAACACCAAATTAATAAAGTTCACAGCTTGCGAGTTTCTGGTATTTGCAATACGGAATGAACAAGCAAGTGTACGCCAGTGCATTTAGCCATGTTCCCCTTGCTCATAACAATCTCAAATCTGGATACATATGCGTGGCCAACTTTCCTTCTTGCGTACCTCATATTGTTACACTTAAAAACTTTAAAGATAGTATTTCTCATTTTAATGCTTTAAAGATCAGATTCAAAGCTCAGCTTGTTCAATATTCTACCGCATTAAATATACAGAGTTGTAAAGAGGTCTCCTGCAACAGATAATGAACCACTGATTTATTTTAAATATCAGTGGATCATGATAGGAGATATATTTGGCTTAATCACGAATGACAGACTTACATTTATAGAATAACAGATTGTGATTGCATTTTTGTCACATTAATAATGAACTAATCTTTTGACAAGCACACAAAAACAATACGAACAACATGCTGTGGCAGCAAGGCCGCCCAATTGTCTGAAAACTTGGGCCTAGGAACATTTGTGCATATGTCTGCTGAAAAAAGCAACATAAACATAACAATCATTGTACTATGTCTGCATCTGTAGCTGTGCAAACCAGAATAATTGCATTTGTTTGCTCAAGAAAGCAAATAAGCTTCATTCATTCATCACATTGTTTATCAGTTTATTTGAAACAATAACTTTTAGTTAATTAGTCACAAAGGTTCCACACAATCTTGTAGTAGCCAGCTGGCCACAAGTTCTAAATCCAGTACACTTAAAACTCATTATGGCATGTAGCTATATATAGTGAGTCACAGAAATCATGTGTGGACTAGTTATTGAACAATCTGTACCAAAAGCATCGTTTTTGCAAATAGTTAAACTGGAATACAACTGGAGTGTTTAATTAAAATTAGTTCCTCTTTGCTCATTCCTGTTGAGTAAAAAAGGGGGAATCTTTATCTCCACATAAACAGTTGTTTTAGTCCTCCTAGTTGTCCTAGT
>JAOBYJ020021944.1:0-31665 GCA_025403565.2 Palythoa heliodiscus
GTACATATATTTTTTCACTACTTTTGCAGTTTATGAGAACACATAAATAATGATTTACTTATATCGTTAACTTTATCCCACCCTGTTTTGTGTTAGTGTAAATGTGTATGTGTTTGCTGTCTTATAATCTTAAACAATTTAGACATTTAGCCAGACTAGCTTTGCTATTTATAAATGCCTGTGCTCTTATAAACTGCAAAAATACCCAACTATTAAACACATTCTTGTAATAAGTTCTATTCTACTCTGAGCAAATTAAAGTTATTGTTGTTGTTGTTGTCTGTCCCGTCACATTTCACCTATGGAGCGTCTGTTCGTCCTGAAAACGCTGTCACGTACTCAGAGGGAGACGAACGTCAAAATAGTTGTGGGATTTTGTCTGAAACCGCTCCGTTGCAGAAATACAGCAGCCCCTTCGTTCAAGGCCATACATACAGTCGGCCATTTTGTTTCATGGCTGAGCTGCGAAAGACTGGGACGAGTGTTTGAGCCGAGGATTTGCACTTTAGTGTTTTTCATTTTAAAATTAATGAATCAAATCAATCAATCAAATTATTTATTTACCCACGGAGAATATCGATCAGGTAATACAACAATATCTAATAATCTAATATATCTAATAATCTATCAGACCATATAACAATATCTTTATACGGTTATTTGAAGAACTTCTTCCGAGTAGCAAATCTCCAAATCTTGCTTAAATTTTTGCATTTCTAAAGAATTATTAGCTGCGCTTTACTTAATTTGGGTATACAGAGGAGATAAAGTTCTTCGTGAGCTCTGGCTTGGCGATAGCAAAAATAGAAAACTTGAGGCCGAACGTTTACGGTAATATTGTGCCAACATTATCCAGTGATTGCTTTAAAATTTGTTTTGAAAACATGAGTTTGACTAAATTTAAAGTTTTTAATAATCGACGCATCAAATTTCACCGATTTGACACAAAATGGAAATTTTAATAAAGTAAAACACATACATTGGGATTTTGAAACTGCTTCGATTCGTGCAGTATTACTGTATTTATTTATTTGGATCTTTTTAACCAGAATTTAAAATGAATCGTCATACTGATAGTTAGAAAACTATCATTTAAAGACGCTAGTTTTAACGAAGTCTTCCGAGCTTGTTCAAATTTCCATAATTCACAAATATTAATAAATTTAGGGCTAGTGTGGACGCCAGCTCGTAAAAAAGTTCCTTCTCGCGAAATTCGTAATTGATAATGTGTTAAATGGTCGGAATCGACTATGAGGTGTTAGATACAGCATCAGTGGACAGAAAATGGAAAGACATGCCTTTTTAAGTTAAACTTTTTTTAGAAAAATTGTCATCATACAAAAACTTTTCTTGATAATTTACAAAAATTATTGTTATTGAAACAAAAAGAACTCAGAAAAGGTTTGTCTGGATTAAAGATTAAGGAGTGTTCTTTACTTATTAAAATAACACCTGGCATCTGATATTTTTTCTCATGAAACCACAACAGACCTGTCGGTTAAACATGATTTTGCATTTATAATGGCTTTGAAATACAACAAAGACAAAGATGAAGAAAAAAATAAAAAGAATTTTTTTCTGAAATTTACATAGATTCTCGAAGACATAATCTTGTACCACCCACGCAGTATTTTTAAAATTTGAGTTCACTTTATAGATCTTTTCCGTTTTTCATTGTATGCAATAGAATTTGTTTTCATTATGTCAGAAATTAATATAAAGAAATTAAAAATCCCCTTGTTGATGTCGTAGAAAAAATAATATACCTTATGTGGACCGCTTGCACAGTGTTTAGGGAAATGGATCCCTTACTCGCAATATACAATTCCTAAACAGTTGGTTCTTCTTATTACAGTCAGACAGCCAGAATTAAGTTTACAATCTTAGCAACAACTTTGGCTATAAATCTAGGACTGAAAGAATTGTCGTATTCAAAAAAAAATAAAAGAAAGCTGGACAGATGAAAGTGATTTTTACTGTTTTTTATTCCTTTAAAAATATAATATTTAATTTTGTTATGTAGGAGATCATTAGCTCTTTCCTCAGCGACTTAATATTGATCTGAGCTAGAATCAGAAACAACAATCTCAGAATATTGATTTAATTCAACATATAACTTGAAGCTATGAGTTGATTGCTTGAGACATTTCCCCCTAAAAGTTACATAAAATTTCTGCACTTTTCTGATTCCTGAGGTCACCGTATGTTAACGCGTATGGCCCATCCAAGCAGCATGTATACTAAAATACTAACCGCTTTCGAATCATGATCTCCGGTTTAAATTACAATAAAGCATCGCTGTTTTTCATGTAATTGAACGTCAGCGTCTGTCCCATATTTTAATATATGCTTAAAAGCATCGAAAGAAAAGGAATAACTTTAAAAGCCCCGATACTACTTCGTGTGCTACTCAACCTCTTCCGATTAATCTCATCTGAACAAAGTGTCTCTTACTTTCTCTTCTTGCATAAACACGATAGCTCGGCTGGAATTCGCCATCTTCTCGAAATAAAGTATTTCTCGGTTTGTGTTGTGTTTCGTTTGCCGATTTTCTTCCGACGCTATGCAGATGACTTCCTTTGATGGGCTGGAGGTTTTTTCGTCGTATTCCATCTAGTATTTCATAGATGAGAGTTATATATAAGATGATAACCAGAAGCACATCTGTTTGTAACCCCTCCATAAAACTGCGATGGAAGCGTTTGGTTGAAAGATTAGAGGTTTGCTGCGCAAAATTGGCTTTTTGTTGATCCACTCGGCAAAGACAAGTTGCACCTGCGTCGAGAAGCCGGACAAATATGGAGGTGGGGGTGTTTCCACTTGTTTAGCAGCACAAATTAACAATTTAATCTTGTAAAGGAAACTAATGGATGTTGATTTAAAACCTGAAAAGTGTAGTTGAGACGGTTTATTTTGGTATGAACAAAAACTCTCTACATAATTATAAACGGACAAGACGCATTCGCCATTGCCACGTTATAAATGTAATCTGCTATAACGAAATATGATTAGAACCTTTCTGCTAATTAAACTGTTTTGTTATATCAAAACTAAGTTTCTATGAAAATTAAATTTTAGTCATCTCTTTGAAATTAAACGATGTTGGAAAAGGTTTTTGAGCCTAAGCTTGATCATAGTTATTCGTAATCATGAAAAGAAATAGCGCAAGTAACATATAGTGTAAAACCAACTATTTACCGGCTCTGAGTGTTATACTTACTAGAAACATGGCTGCGTTCGAGACCGACGGTCTGCCTGAACAAAATCAGCCGCTCAACAAAAAAAACAAAGCCTTTTTGCTAACTGAGTTCAAATAGGCTGAAGCAATTGTCCAGAAATTGCTAACACTCAGCCGCTCTCACTTTTCCTAAGTTTAAATGCAAGGGGCAATGCCCACTATACCCATGAAGTCTGTAATTGTGTTTGCAAATAACCATTAGCAATTAAGCATTGCAGAACTCAGTTATGATTTTAAGTCTCTACATCCAATGCACAAGTGTTACGATTTTTCAAAAGTTACCTTGACTCAACAAAATTGTGGTACTTCGGCGGGTAGATTGGTTTCCAAACAAACAAATAGGCTTTCATGATAATTCGTAATTTTTCAACATAGCGGCAAATATTTGATTCGACACGCGGCGTCATCATGCTTTGTGCATGGCATTACGTGGGAGGAAGACGTTTTTATAGATCGTGCAAATTCAAAGTTTCCTGAGGGCAGACCGACTTCAGGGCCCAGCTGTTCAAAACACGATTAGCACTAACCCAGGGTTAAATTTTTAAAACATGTTCTTGTTTCTAGCAATTATACAGAGTGATTCGGGTAAAGTGTTCGCTTTGACAAGTTTGTTTCCTTGGAAGACCTGATTAGTATTTATAAGAACTGCGTGTAAAGCTATCCTTCGTGAGAAGACGCTTTTTGAATTTAGCTGGCTGAATCCAGGGTGACAGTTAATTACCAGCTTTTAAACAACCCCATCCTGAATTGTGGAAAATATTACAGAGCAGGGTTTGCAGGCAACAAAGGTGGTCGCATGGAATGCGCTCAGCTGGGAAAAAAGACATGTGTTGTAAATGAGTCTGTATATAAAACGGAGTTTATAAAATCCTAGTTAATTTGATGTTATGGCAAATGCAGTTGGTCATTCCAAGTTTGGAATCTAATGCCGCTCACACATAAACATGTTTAATTAAACTGACTTTTTGAAGTTCTTGTGACTAGCAAGCATAAATCTTTAGGACTGAATCCAACGTAGATGCTTATTGGCTATTCAAAGTGTTGTTTGCTACCAAGTTTGAGCCCTGCTGAAAAATATTTTTTAAACCTGTTTAGTTAAACAACTTTAAAACATATTTAAGCGTTGGTGTGAATGGGGTATAAATCTTTCAATGATCAAGTCAGGTTGGTGTAGCGGCCATCCCACCCACGCCTCTCTCCTCTACGACCCGGGATCGCGACTCCTGGGCTCCGCACATGGGCTTAGATTTGTCGATCTAAATCTGATTCCGAGGGTTTTTCTCAGAGGTTTGCTCCTTTTTCCCTCCCTCTCCCAAATTGACACTAGGTAATAACATCTGTCCTTGGAGGACCATCAAGGAGAAGACTAGTACTTATCACAGTAATGATGTTTTCCTCATTAAATCAAGTGCATTTATTTATTTATTCAAGGGGCATGCAATTTTACGGAGTATTTAGATGAGTTTGAACATTTGCATCTGCATGACAAGTTGTCAGAAGGTTCACGAAATGGTAGAGGCTAGGTGAAAACATTGGCAAACATCTTGTTTAATTTCACATCTCAAGTCTCGGTATTAGGAATGGCTGAATATATTTTTATGATATTACTAACGAACCTTACATATTATTACTAATTTCTATTATTATTACTAATTTCTATTAATATTACTAATCACCCCGATTATCTGCGGAGCCAAGCGAACGCAATCGTTGTGGTAAGCGGTCTTTCCTCGGGAAGAACAGACATTGTTTTTAAATGAAAAATATGCTTTGTCTTACTAGCGGCGGTTAGACATCTCGCCTCCCCCCTTGCCACCCCGAGGCGAATCCTTATATAGCTGTTTGTTGAAATTTTTTAAAGAAAAAAAAACAGGTCAAAAAGCTATATAGCCTCTAGGGTAACTCGGAGGAGCGTTGTCTTGGGTATATCCGACATCATATAATGGTATATAATGGAGCACACTAAACATAAACTGTTTTGAGAAGAGCCGGGAAATAATGCCATACACAGACAAAATGCAACAAAGGAGAAGTTAACTGTCAATACCATTTTATTCATTGTATTTTTGCTATCAACATTTCTAACTAAGAACATAGATACTCTACTAATGTTCCGATTTTCCTTCTCGTTTGGGTTTTACACTATTCATAAATAACTGTATGTTGTATCTTGTTAAGTTTAACTCTGATGAATTTATGCTTATGAACAAATTGTATTTCATTTCAATACTCTGTTGCCAAATATACCTCAGTTAATTTTGCAATGGACAAACAAAATTTTTCACGCAATGAATAAATCCAATTTACAAGAATTAATTACCAAGTCGCCGGCCCAAGCAAACTCCGGCTACTCGTTTCGGATAATTTTGATATGCTACGTGACTCTTTATACCTAGTAAACAACGTTCCGTGTTTTCGCTTGGCAAGGCGCCACACATTTGGTAAAAATTCGTGATAATTCATTTTCTTTTATAGAACGTAAATTAGGACCTATTTACTGTCGACGCAAGTTCAAAAAGGTCTAGTAACACAAGTCATTTGGCAGCTGCTAACTGCATTTTTGAAGTTTCAAAACTTGCAATAACGAGAGATAAGCTGTTTCCCTATTTACGTTTCTAAGTCTAAGATTCTGTTGACTCAAAATCTATAATTTCATGCAAATAAAATATGTACACCAATAACCATTTTGCAATTATTAACAACGAATTCTTAAATATTGATAAAAAGAACAAAAATATGAACGTCTATAATATATGCATGTGTTTTTGAACAAATACTGGCGCTTTCTCGATTTCATAATCGTTTTAGTTTTTTTGTTGCATTGTTTAAACTGTTAGAGGTGGTATCATTCAACATGGTCTTATTCCAAGGTATTTTGCTGCTTAAATGTGAGAGAAAGACGTCTTACTCTTCTTCTTCGCCTTTTGTGTTCATCGATTACGGGAGGATCTGTTGATTAAATGAGAGAAGACGAGGCTCAACACATGAACAAATGTATAGATATCGTTTGATCGTGACATCTCCGTGACATCAAATGCTACATATATTATTATTATTATTATCATTGAATTATTACTGTTGCTGTTGCTGTTGCTGTTACTGTTACTGTTACTGTTACTGTTGCTATCACTATCACTGTCGCTGTGGCATTTATTGTTACTGTTGCTGTTGCAATCGCTGTTCCTGTTGCTGTTGCCATTACTATTGCTGCTTTGCTGTTATTGCATTGTTACTGTTGTCGTTACTGCTGCCGTTACTGTTGCTGCTATTGTTAATGTTGCCGTTGCTATTGCTATTGCAATTGCTGTTACTGGTACTGGTACTGTTGCTGTCATTGTCATTGTCACTTTTGCTGTTGCTGTTCAGTACTGTTGTTGTTGCTGTAACTCTTGCTGATAATGTTATCTTTATTGATCCCATTATACTGATATTTTTGGTATTACTATATATGATTACACTTCAAATGGTATTATAGTAAGTTCTACCTCTACTATCTGCACACAGAATAAACGTATGTAACGCCAAATAATCTGAAGGAAAAACAAATCACTCACTGTGTAAAGAGTTGAACTTGTAGTAGTCATTAACATGATCATCTTTATGTTTTTCACCAAGAGGTGACATCAAAGTAACCTTTGACGCTTTTTTGTGTAGCTGGTCTAGTTCATGTTTTTGTTTTTCCAAAAATGAAGGCATTCTGGTCGGGCGCTTTCTTCGTATGAATCTTTTGCTAGCCCATCGTAAAGGAAATCGCTTTTTTGTCTGGGGCCTCCCGTCGCACACTAGGATTACAAGCAACAAGCTTGCAATAATGCCGAATAACAGGATTGTTTTACGATCCATCACGTCCTGAAACGTAGAATGCATGAATAAGTAAAAGAGACAAGCAGAACATAAAACAACATGCATCTTGAGGTTTTGTTATGCGAGAATTTTAAAAGTAAAAGAAGTTGTAGTTTAGTACAGAGAGGGTTTTTTGTTTATCCAGTAACAATAGATTGCCTACAACAGACATGAACTGGTAAGATCTCAATGGTATGAAAATCCGAAAAATGGTAATAAATCATAGTTAGGAGCGCGAGCAACAATAGCATCATCATTTTCTTTATTGAATCACTAAAATTCTTGCAAGAATCGCACCAAGTATATAAACAGTAGCATGAACAGTATAAGAAAAGCAAACACTCCCAGTTTTGATGCATGTTGAAAGCTTTGGAAACCGGAGAGAGCAGAATTCGTAGGTACCAAAAGCTACCGCAATGACCTCATCCGCCTCATAGGAATTTGGCTGCGTATCACTAAGAGTGCTTTCCATTTTGGACAATTCACTCTTTGTGTACCAAAAACCTTTAGTTTTTTTTGTAATCAGTGAGAATATATTTTTCTTGTTTTTCGTTAATCCGTCTTTCTTTTCATTAGTTCATGAGAGTATAAAATTTAATGCACTTCGTTGGCTTTTTTGCTTGTATAAACTGTGTAGGAATTATATATAGGAATACGGACAGGTAATATTTATTGGTCCTGATACTTGTCATAAGTCCAAATAAAGATTAATTCATCAGCTATTCCAACAACTGAGGGTACGATTCAAACTATAAGAGAGTGAAAACACTTTATCTCATCATTTTTTTTTGTTATCTGGCTTGAATGAATGATGCATGTCTGTACGCAACTTTTGAAACTAAGGATTTCGCTTTTGCAATTTTTCTCTATTTCCGTAATGCCATGTATCAATAAAAAGTTGATTAACCGTTTAATCATCAATAGTGCCCAAATAGATTTCTTCCATCAACTGTTATGCCAGTTTTACTTGATTGCATCCCGTTTACTCATTGACTGACGTAAAACGTTTCCGAGGCTAGAAATGAGGTCACAGGGGCAAAAAAAGAAAGATAGTAAGTGAAAGAAATTTTTATCAAAATCTTTGTCGACATATTCTTGATAGCGTGTAAGAGAGGTAATGTTTTTCTTTCACAACTAAAATGAAACACGTACAGGGCGCCAATTAAAAACTCTATCACGCGATTTTTAAAACTAGTTAATTTATTTTGAAATCGTAGGATCGCTAATGAGAAACAAAAAGTTGTTCGTGTCTCTTTTTGCACTAGTACTGCATTTTGTTCTTCAACTAACAAATTTCTAAATTTAAACGGTGTTATTATTCTTTTGTGAAAAGGTTTAAAAGGAGACAATGTTGTAGAATATTCTTAACAGCAACATACACTCTTAATGACCCACACGCAAAAATAATTAAAGGTGTAAAAAAGCTTTGTTATGCGTGGTTATCGAAAGAGTGCGTCCTTCAAACACACAAGCTAAGCTGAATAAATACCTTAGACGAAATTTACGATATCGTCGCGGGTTCTTTTTAAAAAAGCATTCAAAATTTAGATGGCTCGGCATAAAACGTTTTCATTATTGTACCTGTTCTTCCACCAAGAAAAAAGGTATATCATATCTTTTTCTTGTGTTAATCCAAAACTAAGCTAGATAGTAAGTTAATGTATTAAAACACCGATTTAGAACTTTTATGTATACATACAGAAAAAACACTTTTTTAAGAAAATGGTATAAGAATCAAATAAAAATAGTAATTTCCTTTCAATTAAACATATTGTTTGTTGTTTTTTTAAAAATGTAGAAATAAGAAAGAACTGAAGAGTTGGCCTTCCGACTGAGGAATCCTATCTGAGAACCACACTTTTTCCTGTTTGATTTTTTTAAAAGAACTTTGTATTAGAATATTTCTAACCTGATTTAATTTTTCCTTCTTTCTTTCTGCATGTTATGCTTTTAGTAAAATGTTCCCATTCCATCTTTAGTGAAAATGTTCTTAATACGCTGCTATTGTTATTGTCATATCAAAAACACCGGCAAAACTTTTTTACCATTGTAAGAATGTAGAAAAAGAAAACAGATTCTTTATAAAGCTAAATTACGTACCAAATGCCTTCTCTTTTTGATTGAAAGTATCTTTGTCAGGATCCTCGTTGCTTGCTAACTGCTGAGATCAACCGTCCTCGCTGGCACTTAGCGTTTTCTGGCTCGTACGCGGTATGCTGTTTGCTTTTATGTAAGGGAAATATTTCTAATCTGGTAAGCTAACCGTATCATTTTCGCCCCTTTTATTAAGATGCCACAGCGTATCCAGTTTCATTCTAATGACCTCACCGCACTTGAAAATTAAAAGTCCCAACCGCAGAGGAAATCTAATTTGTACTATTGCATTTGTCATCAGAGGCGTGTTATAAACTGCCAAAACTAAAATTTTTAGGTGTTCTATTGTGCATGCAGCAATAAAAATTAAAAGTAAACATTTACAGAATTTATTTGTTTTAAAACAGACGAAAAATAAACAGCTATTGTTTGTGCAAAACTGATATCTGATTTTTTATTATCTTACTTAAAAGGTTACTTAATAGTTTTTAACATAAATCCAATTAGAAGCAGAATCACTTGAAATAATAAAAGCACGTGCAGAGTCACACTTTAAGTTGCGAAGGAACAATTTGTTTTGTTGAAGTGTTGCCCGTTACCTTGATACACTTTTTCAATAGGTAAAAGTTCAATTATTTATTACTACACGATACTAAAGTGTTTTTTAAAAAAACCTTCCGAATTCTAGGTGTTGAACTTGCTTCTTTGGAACTTTTAAAGTTTTTGATTATACCCTCTGTCAGTAAATCCACTTTCCTGAGGGACCTCTACCACTAACAAACACCAAAAGTAATTTTCAAACTAAGTTCCATATTAGTCTTAAAAGAATTTCAACATGAAAAAGATAGAGCACAGATTAGTTTCAACGCTATCTCACTCTCTCCAGACCGTATATATTTTCAGCCTTCACTCCTCGAGTCAAGTGTAGAAAAAACGATGTTTTTCGTCAAGAATAAAAACCATCGTCCTCAACTAACGGAACGCATTGATCCAAAATATAATATCGATCATCTGCTTAAGGGCAGTCGATGTTATGAGATACTTAATTAGGTACCACCACTTCCTTTTAAAAAGATACAATCATTGGAATTACGTTTAGACAAAGGTAGGAATTGGACAATTTGTGTGAAAAGCTTTTGAGATATCTTGATAAAATCTGGCTATCACGGGTTGCAATCACCTTTAGAATCATATCAGAACATTCGAGTCTGAAAGATAAATGAAAGTTTTCAAACAAAGAGATTTCGGTCTGGTAGTCTTATGAACTAATCACACGGGAAAAACAGGCTGTATCTGATCATATGTTAATTTCTCCATAGCTACAGCCGTTTTGTTTACCAGGTGGCAATTCAATTTCTCTATCAGAACAGACTCTTTAATGAAGCATATTACGTAAAATAGCGAAAATAAACGAAACATCCTTCTTTCTATTATATTCTTTCAAAAATAAGTTTTTAGGAAAAATTTAATAGGTTTTGATCGTTTCAGGAAGCATTTATTTGATCTCGTTGTATCACAGTTTATGTCAACCAATTGTGGTGTGTACAGTTTTACATGTCTTATATTATACTTTTTTGCAACATCTAGTTCTGTCAACAAATTGTTCTTTTTTTCGTTTTTCTTTTTCCTTTGTTACTTTTTGAGAAATTTTAGGCATTCTACTTTTCTTTTTGGTCAGATCCTCAGCTCGTCAGCCAATTTTGGAAGATGATAAAAAGCATTTTCACGGCACTGACTTGGTGTGTTGGCTCACGTGTCAAGCAAGGTGACTTGTGAGATATATCAACAGATCAACAGTGCGGCTTTTATCAGTTATCGCGAGGCCCTTCGCTCATTCTCTAAAGACAGAAACTCCGATGCCATCAAGTTGCCATTGCTATACTTATGTTATGCTCTAAGACCATTTATAGTTGATTAATGTCTACTAACAACTATCTAATATCCGAGAAAGACCTCATATAAACTTCAATTTCTTCGCGTTTTATTTTTACGATTTGGGGAAAAATCAATATAATTGGTACTTGATAAATCCCTGTCACTCGTCAGTTTTCTTAATTTGTTGATTAACGCCTTTAACAGGTGGACTAATTCTTCTGATTTACGTACTAAAACTAAGTACTTCTGAGTTTCCGTCAAGAGAGCACGAAAGCGAGAGACATAAATGTCATTTTCATTTTAGTTTAGTTAAATGAAGCTATTGCGTCTTTTAACACACTAATTAAAATTTTCATCTTTTACTTCTTTAGTTTAAAAATTGTCTGATGTCGATCTTTGACTTTTGTTGAAAGGAAACACGACGAACACTTTCTAAGAGGCAAGGTGTTACTCTAAGAGTTTTCGAAAGAGTTTTGTGATAACTCGTAGTTTGAGGAAGCGTTTGTGTGGTCTTACTTTTGACTGAGATAGCTAGCCAGAACGGATCCTTAAATGACAATAAGCTTGGTAATCACATCATGATTCGGAAATGGCTTTCCGGTATCTTCTGTTAATATATAAAATACAGCTACTAAAAGTTAAATCCTCACGTGAAGGTTTTAACAATTACATTTATTTATTCAGAACAATTTAATGGCATAGATACCAAAGGTAAGAAAAAAAAGAAAAAAAAGCTACATGGAAGCTCTGTAAAGGAGCGCTCGACCCCATTTGAAAACAGACCGAGAGACATAAATAAACGAATGTTTTTCTTATTAGATAAACAAGGTGGAGTATGTTTTAACGCAAACGGTTAAGGACAACAGCGAGATCCAGAAAACTGCATAGAACAAGTTGTTACGTAACAATGTACATCATCTGCATCTTTTCCAATTTTCGTAATAATCATCGCAGCATACAATTATTTTATATTTTTAGTAGAATGGCTTCATTTCGAGAAAAAGGAAAAGCGTACGGTTCTGAAACATTTAGGAAGTGCTGAACAATAAACGTATTTTTCAGGGATTTTGAACCTCAAGATTCTTAGAAAAATATTTTTTATATTAAAAAATAATAATTTTTGAAAGCGTTTTGTTAAGCAAATTGAGTTGTTGTTAGTGCAGTTAACAAACTAAAATGGTGAAAGTAATATTTTACTATTACGATCAATTGAAACTCTTGGTTCTTTTTCACAATAATGCTTTGACCTTTTTTGATCCAAATGATTTCAAGAACATTTAGAGACCTAGGTTGACATATTAATTTGCCCACGTACTGTAACAAAAATATATTTAGGATCACTGCACACTGATGAAGCCCAGTAAAATCTGAGTTCTGTCAAATACTATTAAACGTTTTGATTTTAATGTGTTTCACGAAAACTTCACTGAAAAGTCATAATCAACAGTTATCCAAAAGCCACACGGTTGTTAAGTGCGCAAAATTCTCTCTCAAATAAATAACTTGAATCGAACCTTCTAGAAAAAAATAATAATTGGTTAAAGGGCTTTTAATTTCAATTAATAACTTACTGTCATCATTCTCGATCATCGATGGTGGTTCTAATATACAGTGGAAAGCACTTATCTTGTAAAACGTTCAATTTGAATTAAGAGATCAAAAATAAGATTACTGGAGAGCCTTACTTGGTAGAAACAGCTTGTACGGTCGGCTTACTTCAAAGCGTTGTGTCTGCATGCGAATCCATTCAGTTCTCACATAAAATGCTTGCCATATAGCTCAATAGGGTAGACCCAATTGAGAAGTAGATCAGACATTTGAACTCTTTGACGAGAGATTCCAAAAGATAAAAAAGATTAACTTTTAAATTTTGCTTAAAGATGAATTGAAATTTAATGTTTTGATTTCTTATTTGTTTGTTGCTAAAAGGTACCTAAACTTTCGGTTTAAATACGTTTTGGGTATCAACTGATTTTGTTTTCTGGTGGCTGTCGGCTTTTTATCTAACTATGTTACAAGAAACTGCCGAGCTTCTAAGTGCAAATCTAGGATTACAAAAAGTAGATGAGAAAATTGAAAAGGCTTAGTCAAATTAAGCTTTTGTAAAAGCTTTATAGAGACTAAAAAAGAGCGAATTCTAAGTTCTCTTCAAAACTCATAAATTTGAGTTGAGATATTTCAAACTTAAATAAAAAAATGCTTGTCTGGTTCTATTTTCAGTTTTTTTATAACTGAAATAGAATCTCTATTAATTTATTTTATACCTCAAGCTTTAAATAATAGTTTGAACATCTTTCATTTTTATTAATCTTTTATTTTATAGGTTTTACAATTGTTTTGTTTGCTACAGAATTTTCATCTGAAGTATTTGCAGAGGATGCTTACGTGGCCGTGTAACCACACACTTGTAAAAAAAGCGTTTTGAAATTTTGTTTCAGCTGCACCCATTATCTTATCATACAAATCTCTCGCGCACATCTGGACCATCCTGCTATACACTAAACAAGAAGATGAGATTCTGTTGATTTATTATTCAGAGACATGGTCTCAGGGCTTAGGGATTAAAGACTGCTTGTAAACTTCTTAGTTTTGTTTAGATTAAAAGTAGCAATTAAGTTCAATTTCGTTCTTTACTGTGATCTGCTCTCAGTACTTTTTCTACTTAATAGGTCACAATAAGCGAGCAGATAACTTTCAAAATCTACTGAAAATCAAGAGCATTTTCTAAAACAGGTTTTATTTGATCAGTTTTGTTATGTTTTTAATATTTTGGCATCTATTACTTACACTCAAGGCGAAAGGATATAATGATGTTGCGTTCATAGCGGCTTAACCATCAAACAAGGAAAATAATTTGCTATACTAGTTCTTTACGTTGTCCATTTGTTCAGACACTAAGGATTTCCATCAAGTGCTAGGTTAATCATACGAAACCACCCGTTCTAATAAATAAAGGATCCTTCATTAAAATTGTTATTGGTGCTTGAGACATTTTAGGAACTTTTCCACTGCTTACATAGAATAAGACGGAAAAGAAAAGAAAAAAATAGAATATAAAGCAGAGAAAAAATAACAAAGAGAAGCGAATGAATAACTGATTACAATCATGCACTTGTTGGTTCAGTCAATAATGAATAAGGATGAGGCTACCAAAGTGTGTAAATCCATCACCTATATGGACATTTTGTACCTAAAGGAGACTTTTCTTACACCTAACGATAATTCAAGTCATTTCATTGTATCACGATATTATATAATAAGAAGCTAACTGAAATGGAAAAGCTGGCGGGGTAATACTGATTTACATCAATTACTAACTGGCTTATAGTTATAAGCGAAGAATGGACTTGGAATGTGATGATTTGGAACTCGTATATGGATTGAATTTAAACTGCCTAAATCTAAAAATTTGCTCCATGGCTCTCTTTACAGGCCCCCTGTCTCTGATACGATAAAAGAAAGTGACATGGAAATCCTAAACTGCATAATGAGAGCATCTAGTTCTGGACTATTTTATTGGGTTTCTTGAATATCATGAATTTACTTGATCAGTGAAGGCAAACTTAGACATGATTTCTCTCAAAAGCTACAGTCATCAGCCTTGATACAGCTTATAGGTAAAGTCACACGATCTATTTCAAAGTTACTCTTAGATCGTTTCTATACTCTTCAAGTATAGATAATGTTATCAAGTTAACGTCCCCATAATAGGTTTCTAATCATCTTCCAGTATGTTTGGTTAGGAAGCACAATGGTTTTTTTTGTACGCTCAAATAGTTGTGTCACCATTCAGTATCGGGAATTTAAACATTTTGATTCCAAGGCATTCCTTAAAGACCATGGGCTGTAATTGACTCCGTGCTGATGACATGCTACATCTTTGGTAAAAGATGTTCCTTGATGTGGTAAACCGGCATGCAACTCTCATAACGAAAAGAGTAAAGCTTAAGTACCTACAGAAAACACCATAGCTAACGTCTAAAATTTTCCAACGTATGAAGGAGAGAGGTAACTTGCTGAGGATGGCTAAACAAACTGATGACTCTGAGGGTTAGAACGGATTTAGGAAGATGGGAGAAATTCGCGCACCATGTATCTGAAGTGGGTTCTTTTCTTTTTGATTGGTGTTTTTTATAAGAAGTTTTTTTAAGAACAACAACACTCGAATCGGCCAAACTTTAACAACATTCCCTAAAGTCCGATAGCTATAAATATTTTTCAGGCAAAAACTTCACGGAAACTCGTAACATAGCTGTACATGTACAGTACATAAAAAGCACGAAACATTAGAGTAAGGTTGGCGTATAGCGGCCATCACTTGCGCTTCTTCCCTTTACGACCCGGGATCGACACGTGAGCTGATCATGAGGTTTCTCGATCTCAATCTAACCGTCCGAGGGGTTTTTCTTCAAGCAATCCAGTTTTCCTCACTCTACGTAATTGACACATGCTAACTATATTTTGTAAAATTCAACTGGCGGGTTATTATCAATGCTGCGATATGATTGGCTGAGCTATTAGTAGGCTAAAAGTTATGACCTACTAGTAGCGAAAAACACCTGCTTTGAAAGTCAAAGCAATGGCGGCTGATTTGTATTTTTGCGGCAAAATGAATAAAAATTATTTTCAACTTGACCAATTTGTTGGATTTTATTAAAACAATTATTCCTCTCGCCCTCATGGTCTCCGAGTCAATAGTCCATTCGGCCTTCGGTCTCACGGGCTATGGACTCCTAGCCCATTCGGGCTTGAAGAATAATAGTAAAACATTATTGGGGATGATGCTCGTAACAGACTAATTAAATACGTGTCTTATTCATTGTCTACCTCAGATCTGTCCGCAAAGAAAAGGCTCACTCTGTTTTCATTTGTAATGAACACTTTGTCCGAATTAAACGATTCATGTGGCTGTGAATGGACCCACAGTGATTGGCTCCCGGCTGTTGTGGTGTCCCTGTCTACATCTCATGTATATTTCATTATTTGTATATTGTATGTTACATATTTTTCTTTTATCATTATGTGTCAATGTATCTTCGTAAACGAAGCTTAAAAAATAAATAAAATAGATAAATGAATCTGAAGCTCCTCGGTTACAATCTCAGAGTGTTATCGCCTGTATGCATGAAGAACTAAAAATGTGGGGATATTTTGACAATTCAGGTAAGCAGGAATGAGCAAAGAAAGCAATAAATACATTCAAACATTACATTTAATGGTGAAGTTTCCCTTCAGTACCTAGTGGGGTCTATTCTTGTAGCATAGAAATAAAAAAGAATTGAGACAAACGTTATGCTAAAGTCGTCAGAAAATCAAGAAAAATAAGCAAAATTTACTGGTTCTTCTAAAAAAGTGTGCACTGCCGCAAACGTTTAAGTTAAAATTGCTGGCTAAAATGTGAGTTCATAAACCTTTTGTTGCTTAATTAATGTTTTGATATTCAGGTTGGATAAAATATAACGCTTTTTAGAACGTACTAAAATACGCGTACGTAGCAATGCCGGTATGATGTATAATGTATAATGCATTGCAATGCAATGCTAGAAACGTTAGGCGGGCAATGTCAGATTGTTACTTGAAATCCTGTTGAGTCGGAAAACTTCAGTAATGCGCGATCATTAGATCCGTTATGAATAACTTCAGTGTGTGCTATCAAGTAGACTAAACAATTAGAACTCAAAGGGTTAAACCCCGAGAGAAAAATTTCTACTGCCGGCCACGCATGCCTTATTTTCTCCATAATTACAACTTCTGTCATCATTAGTTAACAACTGACACTTCCGTGTCTATTTCCCTGTTCCTTCACATGTTAATTTTGCACTTTTTAAACCTTATCCTACAGCTTTAAATTTTTGAAATTTAACATTTTTTTCTTGCAACACAAAGCTCTCTATGCCGTGAATATAGAAATTTTGTTTTTATGGCGAGAGAAAGGATTTAAACTAAGCCACAACATGAAGAAATGACCCTAAGATTTATTTTCGCTTGTTATTTCTAGGACGTCCTGAAAAGCTCCTATGAAAGACTCGTTTTTCATATAAAATAGTATCTTAAAATTTTAAAACACACTTCTTTATGCCCTCTGGACAAAAATCATATTATACTGATCCTCAAAAATATCTAACTTCACAAAATTTAGTAAAGTTTGTGTTTACTTACCTACCCGATCTGTGAATATTATGATAAAAAGATAGAATGTCAAAGAAACGCTTTTTTCTTGGCTATTCAACTCTAATCTGAGCTTTTACAGTATAGTCTTATTTGCAAATTAACGGGAAATGACGTCACACACTCTTGAGGTAACAGTTTGGTTCCGGTCATTGTCTTCCACAAAACTCCTCTTCAAAAACTTACCTTTGTACATATTTTTCTATTCAATACAGTTTTTAAAAAGATGTATCAATGCTTCCAAAGTTTGAAATATTTTCAATGTGACCGATTCCTCAGACACGTTACCAGAACTGAAAATGAAATAGTGTTCAGTTAGAAAATAATAACCACACCACTTCGTCACTTGCTTTCAGTTACAATAACCGGGTTCTGGTGAGGTCCATAACAAACTTATTTAAACCAGTATTCTCAATATCACTTCATTTAGTCGACTTTTAAACAAACTAGCGTTATCCTACGCAAGCTGAAACATTTAGAGAAGATAAATGAAACATAAAAATGTTCCATATGAAAGTTAATTTTTGATTTGGGCAATATTTTTTGGGGTAGATCGTGATATATTCGAATGGAGCAAAGTCAGATGGTTTAAATTCCGGTTGCTCGGCCATGAAATTAAAATATCCGGACTCTTACTAAATATTGTTGCTAAACTCAGCCAGATTTTTTTCAATATATTATATCTTAAGTTTATCCGAAAGGCTAAAAGTGACCATTCTTTTTGCTCACCCAGGAAATGTTCAATTTTACAAAAGTGAGAAGTTGGGAAATTTGAGGAACTTTTGAAAAGCTGATTATTAAAACCTATTTTTTTCTATGTAGCCAATAACACTAATAGCAACTTGTTTTCTTAGTAGCATACGTGAACTTACATAATCTTTAAAAATCGCTAAAATTTAAAAATTTACAGTATTTAGCCAATTGTAATAGCAAAAAGTTAAACTAGCATTAACAGTTCCTTTCAGTTTTAGGAATTTGTCGGAAGAGAAGATAATGAATACAATAAATTACTGCCTAATTGCAAATACATATGCAGAAGTGAGCAGTGGAAATGAAATGATTTAAATTAAGGTGGTAGCAGCGACTACGAATACAAAACTTCTAATTAATGAACCAAAGATCAAAATGTTATAAAGCTTTTAAGCAAAGCTAGTGCACAAGAAAAAAGAAGCAGATTTAGTGATAAAAACCAAAGTTACAAATTTTATTCTTTACTGTACTTAATATATAAAGCTAGCCCCTTAAGAGAGATTTGCAAACAAAAAAATCAGCCATAGTGCCAGATATTATTAAGACAGGCTGCAGCTGTCCTTCAACTTCAAACTGTCGTATATAAGCTTCCGAAATCTACTCGTGGGCGCATGCGTATTCAGTACAGACCGGAGGCGGAAGAGTTATTTTAAAACCTGTTGAACAAAAGGATATTACCACTACTGTGTAATTTTTCCAGCTTGTAAATAAAATGAAATGAATATTTGGTCAACTCAAGTTCTTTTTCTCAGAACGGAAGCAAACTTAGAACCTTCTGCATGATTACTGGCCAGACGCTCTACCCACTGAGCCACAGGAGCTCATGTGGAAAACGGGCTACTTAACTTGGTTCTTGTAGATCATTGGGTTTATGTCCTGATCACTGCTAGACTCAATCCAATTTTTTACAAATCTACAAGAACCGAGCTTCCCACGTACATGAATTCCTATCGGTAGAGCGTCTGACCGATAATCAGAAGGTCATGGGTTCGATTCACGTTTAGGAATCAGATCTTTTTTTCTTTTCTTAGATAAAAAGAGCTTTAGTTGACTAAATACTCCGTAAGTGATCATCCTGGGCTTCCGTTCACATGTAACCCAGATATTGTCTTTTATTGGCCAGTTGCAATAACTCATAAAGTATGAAAGAGCTAGAACTATGTATGGAAATTTCCAACCGTTCGAATACTGAGTTTGAAGCAAGAATGAACCTCAATGCCACAATCTCAAATATAATTCTTCTTCACTGTGACACAACGTAGCACACACACTGGGACGCATGCGCGATGGCGTAAATACTTTTTTTAGTTTTTGTGGGTGACAGTAATCTCTCTGTAAACGATTATGACCCGTGTATGAAATTAGAAATGGTAATATCTTAACACAATTAATTGCAACAGAATATTAAAGAAGCCGAACATACGTAAATTTTCTCACGATTTTTAGACCTTATTCATAAATGGCGGCAATTTTTTAAAAATATTCTTTTATCTACATTCAAATTAGCCCAACTAGCCTTGTTTGGGGTAACATATCATTTTGAAAGTTTGCCTCAAGAGCGAGGTTAGTTTAGCTATTTTGAAATCGTGAAAATTTCTTAATTGATTTAACTGATCACTCAATCATCTTTGACTGATGCAAAGCAATTGCTAATTGCATACAAAAGCGGAAGTTGTCATAGTAATGCAAAAGATCACTGATTGGCTGATTTTAAGTGATATTTATACCCGTAAAACTTTTGTATCTTTACATGTGCTTAGATAAAATATTTCTCACTGGCAGGAAACCCTAAAGAACTGTGGTTTACATAAAAAATGATAGTAGAAAAATATATCAAAACCAAATATTATATATTTATAAAGAGTTTTAATTTTATGTTTTCTGATTGAGAGAAAGAGACGTTATTCAAATTGAATTATTTTATTATACTTTTTAAACGTCCAATAGGATGTTTACAAAAAAATATATACCGGCTTCTGATTGGCTGATTTACCACGAATTTTTTTTAATCCGGCCGGATAGTTAAATTCTTAATACAGCACATGTGCTGCCTTAAAACGTCAATTTGCACTGTCATCCGGGAACATCTAACTCCCAACGAAATTAAAACTTTTTTTGTTAATGAAAAAGGAGAAAATTTTAATGCAGAGAATTTTACCTTTTTCTTGGAAACATTTCACTGGGATCTTTCGTGTGAGCCCAAAATGTCACGTGATGTTTACAAACATCAATTTAGTGTGACTGTCCTTCCGTGTACAGAAATCAAAAACTACGACTGCGTTCTCAAGGAATTCCTTGAGAATCGCTTATGAAATAAAGTCTGTCGTGGCATGAAAAGCAAAATAATAATGTTATCACTGTCGGGAATTGTGGCATTTTGCGGGCTAACATGGAGACTTTGGTGGGCTAAAATGTATTTTAACCCGCCCAAGTCTCGCGAGATTGTTTTGTTGCCTTTTTTCAGTTTTTTTTCCTAATGCTCTCCAAAGTGATAATAATAGTAATAGTGTTTATTTTCTTTTGAATATATATGTTTTGGGCCCTCCCAACATAAACTCTATTGTTTTATTTAGTTTGTTCCCTGTGTTATTGAATGCTAGCTGACCATACTAGGAAAAATGGCGCTTCGTTTTACCAAATTGAAGTTAATTGTCCAAGGCTTTCAAGCCCATCTAAATACTTATGTGAATTTTAATACAACTCAGAAAACCTAAAGAGGTCCTAGAGTAATTGAATGATTATTTTGGTCTCAAATCCAAAATTCAATAATGCCAAAGAATATATTTTTTGCAGGTGTTCTATTTACAGAAAACACCACCCCGCTCTCGTATTGACAAAAGTGATAACTACTTTCATAAAAACTGAAGTTTGCGTCAGATTCATTACTACAATTTATATTGCAGCACAGTTTGGTATATATATATAGAGAGAGTAACAAAACAGTAAGCATTTAAAATTCAAGTGAAGAAATCAATATAAATTTACAATCAAATCTGCAAAGCTGTTTTGTTATCACTTCTCTAGTGTCATCAGCCTTTAACCCGACGGTTTGTCTAAGATGACTCGAGCTCCCTCCGAAGATTTAGGCTAAACTTTAAACTCGACTTTCTCTAAAACCAAAAGTTAGAATTGAATAAAGTTTTCAAGATACGTTATTGAGTGCAAGATCTCCCGAATTCAACTTTTACCTGAAAAAACTGGAATATGTGTCATTTTGACTTTAACAATTTATTTTAATATATTCGTTCGCTGCGTTCACTTGTGTGTAGGAGGTCCTTTCAATTTTCTTTATAATTACGGTGTCTCTGCATCCATTCAGATATACTTTAATTATTTAAAATTTTAAATTGCCGCAAACCCTTCTTTTTTCTGCCTAAGTTTATAGATCACAAAACATGAAGTAATATGTACCACAACGTTTTCAACTTTAGGCCAATCAATTGCCTTTTTTCTACGGCGCTTTTCACAATTTTCGGCCTTCTTGGTTTATGATCGCGTGGGGACTGGCAAGAGTCAGGATGACGTCAATGCCGACTCCAATTCAGGCTGTCGTTCCACTCTTGCTCTCGGCTAAAACAATAACTATAATTCAACTTCAAAAGTAAAGTTTAAATCATAAATTGATGGTATTCGAGAACATCGCCTTCTTACTGATTTTAAATAAAGATATAGTTAACGAAAGTATTTACTTTTGGTATGCTCGTTGACCCATGTTTCAAATGCTGTTCTACGAAGTTTATTTTTAATTATTAAGGTAGCCAATAGGCAAGCAGCATTAAGTGATGTTGACAAATAGATATAAAAAAGAAAAATGTAAAAGGTCAAACATTTCTAAGCTAACTCGATTTTAAAATCGTTCTTCTTAAAGCGAAACATTCTAAAGCAACTATCGCAAAACGCAAAACCACAAAACCGAGAAATCGTCTTTTAAACTGGTAGTGATAGGCTAATTCGTTCCGTGGCTACGAATATCTTTTGCAGTTTTACTACTCGACAACCGAATTCTCAGTTAAAAAAATTGTTTGAAATAAGTCCCACCTAAGATTTCGCATGTGCTGTGTTGCTCTCGGTTGATTTGAGTGTTGCTAGTTTACAAAAATTTTTTCGTTTTTGGTTGCTTTTTTGAAAACAGTCTTAAAAAAAGTACTTGTCCTTTTATCCCCAGAGGTGCATGAAAATTGTTTCTGTCGAATAAAGCGGCACAATGCATACGTCGAGGCAGGCCCAACCAGCGTTAGGAAACTCCATTAGCAAAGCCCGGCCGGCAACTGGAGTAACAGCATCAATTCTTCGTCCTTCTATATAGAAGGAAGCAACTGTAAAACACATTTTATTCAACATTGTGAAAGAACCAACTCAATAAAAAGCGCCAATGATAATACTTGGGGCGGCAGCATGAAACTGGAGATTTCTATAGGTGTTGATGGGATCCAGCTTTCCTCAACCAGAATGACAGGAGGTGAAAGGTACATACAAAAAGGCAAAGATAAAAATTACTCTTTGAATCTGAGAATTTTCTCTTAGCTTTTCTGCGGCAGTTCCGTCTTAGACAGCTTCATGAAATCTGGGTCTTGGAGTTTCTTGGTTATCAGAAATAATCATCAATAACGAGAGGGCATGCAGCAAAATGATAAGTAATTTTTTTTTGTACCTCGGTTGATATTTTAAGAATATTTTTCGTTATTTTTTTTTGTTTTATAATTACCAGTTTACGCATTACACTCATGCACTTTTTTAAAATCATTAGTATCATTAATGACGCTTTTTAGACTTGTTATTTTGCGATTCTTTCCAACATATCGGGTTGTTTTAACTTGCTGCTGGTTATTATTATTATTATTATTATTATATTACTATTATTACTATTATTATTGTACATATCTCTCTTCCTATTGGACGGTTTTAGATAATGTTACAGACAAATGATGCATTACTTTTAACAATAGTAATTATCTATAATTTTCAAAAAATCGATGATGTTAATTGGACTACATTTGTGGACGGGATTTCATCTGTGGTTTACAACATATAGGACTGTGTTAGATGTACCGGAAGTGACTTGTAGAGAGAGAGCCTGGGCAGAGGGCCAGGCTACCAAGAAGAAGGGAGATTTTTGGTTTGGTCAGCACTTTTCAAAGCTTTGCTTTACAAATAAATAATCACATTTTAACATTGGTGGCAGCGGTGATGGATCAGAGAACAGAGGAAATTGCGACATCGGCGGGAGCCGGCAAAGCCAAACCAAAGCCAAACTCAAACCAAAGACCGCCGAGTCCAGCTAACTTGCTGAAACATTGGCAGAAGCGTTGCTGAACGATACGACCACGAGTAATTTGAGTGCTACTGCTAGTCCAGCGACGAGGAATATAAAACCACCCTGAGTCTACTCAATTATAGGCATAATTTCAAAACGTGGTTGTCACAGTTTTCACAATATATAAAGTTAGTGAGAGCTAAAGAAGAGGAAAAGAAGGGTCATTTATTAACTTTGCTGGATCAGCCAGCTTTTAGAGCTGTGGAGCTGTTATGTTTGTCGTAAATCGTTTAGTGTGTTCACCACAAGACTTGTTCACCAGTTTGACTCGGGTATATCCAAGGAAGATTACAAGTTGCAGCTGCGGGGACGGCAGAAACAGAACACTGAGGATATTGATGCTTTCGCCGATTCAGTTATAAACTGGTGGAAAATGCATATCCAGATATTGACTATATAGTGTTAAAGTGGAGTTAACCAAGGATCATTTTATCCAGGGTGTTGATATTGGTGATGAATTTAGAGAAAGATTGTTTATCAGTGAATCATCCACACTGTCGAGGGCTGTTCGGAAAGTTCATCATATTAAGAGTGCACACAAGGCCTGCAAGGTAGGAGCAGTAAATTAGTAAATTTAGTTTCAGGGGTTGAAGAGAATAACACGAGGGCAGAAATTCGTGAGCTTAAGGAACTAGCCCCAGCTATGAATAGCAAAATTCAAGACCTAGAGGGTAAATTGGCATCCAATCCAAATAGGCTCCCAGGCATGCCAATGTTCAATGCTTTAAATGCCAGTTCTTTGGCCATTATGCTCGTGAATACCCATTCTCATCAAGAGAAAGGAATGGGAGTGAATTGGGAAACCAGAAAGGGGGTTTTCCAAGGGGCAGCCAGGCCCCTCGAAGTTAGGCATGTGTGCCCCTGTACAAATGAACAGTGACGGTCCAACCAGAAAGCCAAGCCCCATGTAAAGTAGTCTCAGTAATATCAGATTCGTGGGTGTTTATCACCAGACTAGTAAATCACCGTGTTACACCCATACTATTGTATACAGAAGCTACAGTTAGTCTACTGAGTGAGGAGGTGTGAAGAAAAAGTGGACGAATTTCAAAGTTGTCCCTGGTGTCTGAAACCCTTACTACCACAAATGGTGACATAAATACGGTACTAGGAGAAACTAAAGTCAGATTATGTCTTGAAGAATTCATGGTTGACTGGAAGTTAATTATAGCTTGGGGGCTGTCTCATGATTGTATACTGGGGTCAGATTTCTTCCAACGTCATAGATGCCAAATTTGTTATGACACTGGAACATTTTCCATACTGGAAACTGAGATAACAATATGCCTACAAATGAGGAACCCTGTGGTTTGTAGGGTATACCTCTAACAAGATGTTGTGATAGAGCCAGGAGTAGAACAACTAGTCAATGTCACCCTGGAGGGAGGGTTTGAGAAAAATAATGGTAGCCTGGGTATACTAGAGGGACTTGATGATAACAAAGTGTCACAGATATGTATTGTATAGGTTGTTATCATACCTAGAAATGACCAGACTGTGCTTCCGCTCGGAAATTTTTTCTGATGAACCAGTCAAACTTCAACCTCATACCCCAGTTGCACAGCACACTCCCCTATGTGAGATGAACTTTGAGTCAGTAAACTTCACTGGAAAGGGAAGGACTGAGGACAAGAAAGTAAAAAGGACCTATATCAGTAATAATAATAATAATGATAATAATAATAATAATAATAATAACAATAATAATGATAATGATAATGATAATGATAATAGTAATAATAATAATAATAATAAACTTTATGAGGCACAGCGTTCAAAAAGTTTATACTTATTTACATTGAAGCTGTGCATGAAAATAATGATAAAACAAATTAAAGTTTCATTTATAACATATTAAATATTAATTAAATAATTACGCAACTAGTTCTGGAGGGACTAGTAGCAAGACTGAAACTAAAAAGTTAGCTAATAAAATTTTAGTATGAAGAGCTCAGTGACAAACAAAGAGAACAATTTAATTCCCTTTTGCATGAATTTGATGATGTATTTGCTTATCACAGTAACTCTGAATTAGGAATGACTGATATTTTGGAACACCATATTAGCGTTGGTGATTCTAAACCTATCAAGCAACCGCCCAGACGGTTACCACCCCATGTACAAGAGGTGGTTGACCAACATATAGACGACTTGATCGAACAGGGAAGAATTGAACCCTCTTAGAGCCCATGTACTGTAGTATCGCATTTGTGTTAGTAAGAGAATCTGATGGATCTTATCGGATGTGTTTGGACTACCGTGCTTTAAATCAGTGTACAGAGAAGGATGCATATCCAATATTGATGACCGATGATGTATTTGGGACGATAGAAGGTGCCTACTGGTTCTTGTGTTTGGTCCTAGCTTCAGAATATTTGCAGATGAAAGTTGCTGAGGAGGATTGTCCTAAAACGGCTTTCTCTACCCATTGAGGTCAGTTCCAGTGGACAGTGCTTCCATTCGGCTTAACGAATGGTCCGACAAGCTTCCAGCGTCTCACGAATATGGTTCTGAGTGGACTAACGTGGATACAGTGTCTGGTGCACATTGATGACATCATAGTGTGGTCCAAGTCCTTCGCTAAACACCTCAATCGTCTACGGCTAGTATTCGACCGAGTTCGCCAAGCTGGTCTCAAGCTCAAACCCTCAAAGTGTCACTTCCTAAAGTACAGGGTCAATTTTCTCAGCCACGTGATATCGTAAGATGGTATCAAAATAGACTCAGAAAAATCATGGCGGTTACTGATTGGCCTGTTCCTACATTCGTTAAGGAGTTGCAGCAGTTTTTGGCGCTTGCTGGATACTATAAACGCTTATGGCTAAATTTTCTGTGATTGCAGAACCCTTGCATGTACAGACTTTGCAAGAAAGCGAATCCCTTTGAGTGGGGCTCAGAGCAAGAAGCTGCCTTTATTGAACTCAAAAAGGCACTTATTAGTTCTTGCGTTGTTGCTTACCCAGATTTTTCGCCAGATGCAGGGACGATCGATCGTGCTTGACACGGATGATAGCCAATATCTCGGTATAGGCTCAGTGCTTTCACAGTTACAACCAGGCGGAACTGAAAGAGTCATTGCCTATAGTAGTAGGTCATTGAACGATCACGAGAAAATTACTGCACTACTAGGCTTGAAATGCTGGCCATGATAACTTATATAGAACACTTTCGGTACTACTTGTTAGGGTGTAAGTTCTTAGTCCGAACTGACTATCATTCCCTGCCGTAGCTGATGTCATTCAAACAGCCAGAAGGGCAAGTGGCCAGTTGGCTTGCAAGAACATGACTACAAAGTCGAACATAGACTCGGTAGATCACATGTGAATGCTGATGCGTTGGAAGGAAATGGAAAACATTGACTGTCAAAGCATGCAAATACCAGAATATAAAGGACAAGTTTTTTCAGTTTTATCCGACCCCAGAAGAACCAAAAGCACTCGGAAAGATAAATCAAATGACAAACTGACGTCAGCCTATTGGAAAAAATTCCGAATACTCCGTCCGCATTAATAAAGAAAAGTTTTGATTTTAAATTGTTCCACTCTGGAGAGCGTTTTCAAAAGTTCCGTGTTCGCGGATCTTTTTATGTGGATACAAAAGCTGTAGTGTGGACGGAAGGCTTAACCTTAACAATAAAGCTGCGTTTTCAGATTTATCCGGCATAGTGTGGACGAAGCCTAAAAACGTTTGTTTTCAATGACTGTTATAACAAGCCCCTGCGCGGGATGTTGTCAATGTAATTCTTTACTTTTTTCTAATTTTGCACTAACAAAGACTCTAGCAGCTGTTAATCCCCAACGAGTTAGACTCGTTTGCATGGACTTGCAAATATCTTGGAAGTTCTCCAACGGTCACTTTGTAACCTTCAGAGCCTTGGGTTAGTTTGATCTCACAGAAACATCAAGTTGTCTTTCGACCTTCTTAGTAGTGGATTCGGAGTTCTGTATGTGCATCTTTTACATTTAGAGTGTGGTTTGGAGTTGTTTTCAGTGCATAAATCATGTAAGTTGACTTTGCCTTTCATTGATTTGATTTATACGAATTTCTTGTACTTTGTTTAAAATATTTAAAATACCTTCGTAGGTCGTATACCAAAACATTATTGTTTTTTTGTTTGTTTGTGCCAATCAGGCCTAAAACAATATAAAAGCTTCAAAACAATTTAATAAAAAAGTGCTTTAATAATGATTTGATTTAGTTTACTGGATTATTGTATCTTCGTTAAAGGCTCGGGAGACTAGGTTCTAGTGAGATAACTTGATTTCGTGTTGGTCCAATGCAATATCAAGTTTACGTCGTTGAGTTGAAAATCGGTCTTTATCTTATCCATCCTTAAGTTATATTCATTGTTTTTTGCGTGCGTGACAACATTGGACATTTCTGTTAGTTTTTATTTCATTTTTATTCAAAAACATTAAAAATATTCTTTTCAGTGCTCCATTGGTTTTGGTCTTCACTCGGTGGAAATGCTGTAGTTATATCTTGAGACCTTAGCGAGCCTAAAACAAAACATTATCGATTAGAAAAAAATATTAAAAATGGAAAAATCAGTAGCTTAAACTAGTTGTTTTAAAACAAAAGCCAAAACACGAACTTTCATGCGGCTAGGTAAAATTTATTCGCTTACTTCGAAGTAATAAAAATTCAATTCATATACTCGCTAAAATATTTATCGGAGAAACAGCGATTCGAGACAGATATATACCATGGTTATGGACAAAATCTACGTTAAATTCTATTCGGCAATATATAACAAGAACAAATCGCGGTTTTACCTTGTTCTTGCATTTTGAGTTTGTATAAAAACGATCGCGGTCAGTGCAAAGTATCCCCTTTGTTTAATTCAGCAAGGGCAGTCGATGTTGATTTTTTTCCGTCTGTTTTCTGCTATAGAGATTCTTACAGCAACAGCTAACAGCCTAAAATTTAACGGCAACGAAATATAACGATCGATAATTCCATGATGGGCCGAACAAAAGAAGATGAACTAGAAACAAAACAATCGATCGTGTCTTGACACGAAAAAAAACTTACCTCTTCATTTGACACTTCTAATCCATCAGAGGGCTGGATCAAATTGCTAAAAAATGGCTAATTTTCTATAAATATAAACTTGTCAAGTTGCTTTTTTACGTCGTCGGTGCTGGTTTTCAATTCGCTTTAATTTATTTGTTTCCAAAACCAGTCTAAATGGAGTTAGAAAGTGAAAACTGTCTCACTTTTGGAGACAAATACTTGAAATTTAAAACAACTCGCAAGTCGCATCGCTTTGAAAATGTAAGTATTTTTCAAATTCATCCGAATTTTAACCCTATTCAGACTAGGGAGGGGAGGAGGGGGCTTTTGGTGCTACCCCAACTTTAAACATCTGTAAGTTTTACAAAATGTTATGAAACACCACCAAATTTTCGGACTTTTCCTAATATTTATTTGGCAGTGTTTTGGTATTAATGACTAAGAGTCACGTATTTGTGTGTTGCCATGGTAACAGAATTTTGATTGACAGTTTTTTCAATATTTGATTTTTTCCCTAGTTTTTAGTTTAATTTTATTTTAGGTCTTAGTTTTGGTCCTAGTGCTATGTAAATTACATTTAGTAACGATTTAACTGTTTTTTTAAAAAAATATAGCTTTTCAGTGACGTCAAATATGACGTCATCAATATTATTTTATAACTTAAATTGAGCCCAATTTTAGTATCATTTATAACATTTTTTACTAGAAAGAAAATTGGAACGTAATTTAGGAGTCAAAAAACATAAAAATCATGTTTTCAAAAGCTACAATGTACCATTTTACTTCAGGCCACTGACAACATTTTTAATCTTTTTGTTAAAGTCAATTTGTTGAAAACGAAAAGTAGCATTGATTCAACTGACTTTATTATTGTTGTAGCATCTTTGTTTAGTTTTCAGATGTATTAAAAATTAATTATTTCAAAGCTTTATTGTAAAAAACCGAAGAAATATATAAAATGTCAAAAAATAATTTTATTAGGTATGACGTCATTATGACGTCATACAAGAATAATAAACTCGTTAATTGAATTAGCTACTCATGGTCTATCTAATCCCCGAGTTTTATAACAATAGCATTTATAGATACGGTGATCTTAATGGGGGCTTCAAAAGCCCTCTCCCAGTCACAGGAACTCCAAAAAAGCCCAGTCTGAATAGGGTTAAGAAACGTCAATACAAATTCCTTAAAAGTAATTGTCACGTTTTAAATAAAAAATTTTTGTTTTATGGAATGATTATATTGTTCTAAATTTGTAAGATTTTAGCCTTAGAAACTTCTGTAAGTCACAAGTTTTGTCACTGAGTGCCATTCAAATCTTGCAGAAATTATCCACCGCTTTTTGCGGTGGACATTGTCCAGGAGCCCGAGATGGCGAACCAATCAGAATGCGTATATCGCCAAGGTCACTGAGTTTGTATATACTAATTCGAAATATTTTCTCCCGGTCTTTGAAGTCCGCATAACTGAGGTTAAAGAAACATTATTTAACAAATCATTATTTAACAAATCATTCAGGGCTCGCACTTGCCATTTTCTCATCAAAACAAACAGAACTGGCGTGATTACAGAAAGCGATCTTATTGGCTATGTTTCCAATCCGGCTCAGCAAGATGCTCACGTCGTCTGCACGCGATGAAAAATTGGCCTCGCGAGGCAAAAATTATCCGCAAACACGAAAGATTTTTGTCTCACGACCTCTCGAGGCAAAGCTCTTACCAAAATTTTGCCGAAAAACCTGCGGAACAAGCTGAGCAAACTGCCTTTGTGAGGTAAAGAGTTAAGCCGTTTACCTCAAGTGTGCGTCGAGTTTTATATTATGTTGATATAGCTACTTTTAAGTTAACCGCCACATCGAAGTTTCGGGGAATTGATTCCATTTGGTGGCAAGAATTACTTTATCTATTTTCTCCCAAAATTATTGGAATAAAACTGTATTCATTTGCGAGGCCGAATCAGAATCCCAAAGCTGCAATCAAATTTTAAAACCTCGACCTTACGTAGAATTCCAAGTGGTCACAGTAATTCCAACTGAAACGACCGGCCACAACAAATTCCAAACAATAAACTTGTGTGCGATGTTTGTTTGGACTTTGATGTTAAGCTTCCGATATGCACTTAACTTGTAGGTCATCGCTTTCATCAGGCGGCTGATGAAAATAAACAAACAGTTATATATATCATTATGAAAGGTCACGCTTTGTTTCCAACAACGCGGATCAATTCAACTAAGTATGCAGATTTTAAAATGACATCCTGAAGCTATGCAAGTTTTTAGATACGATCACGTTCAGAGTTTGTGCAATTTCATTTGCATTTAACAGTGTGTAAGCTTGTTGCTGAGTGTGGAAGAAGAGATCGCTATAGTGAACTTCAGTAAAGTTCTGGATGACACGCAAGCGTATCAGAATTGGAAGGTACGAGAAGCAAAGCAGATAGAGCTAGATTTGTTTAAGCAAGTATTGACTAGGACGTTTGGCAACAGCAAGCTTAACAGCAAAATTACTCGTTCTGGAATTGTAGTGTAATGCGTATCAAACGTGAATTCTTGCTAAAAAGGGTCCCTTTTGAAACATTTTGCAAGCACACGAACTTGATTAATTTGGAGTGGTTCTAGAAATGATCAACGATTTCGTCGCTCTCGTTATAAGTTCTAAATAGAAAAGTCTTGGAAAATAATTTGTTGTGAATCGAATTGTAATTAATATTGGAAGCTCTTTGGTTGGCAGATTATAACCTTGTAGTTCAATAGTAGTTGGCCGTAGTTGTGTTTCAAAATCTTCGTTTAAGTTATTAATACATTTCTGGCAGCATGCATGGTAAAAGACAATGTACACATATAGTGATATACACACATATACCGTGTAACCTTAAATAGTTCGAGTTCATAAAATGCAATTGCTTGCGAGGTGTACAAGTTTCAAGATTGATACCATTGAAGTAGATCCGACATTTTATCAGACCCAAACAGATTCTGGTGCATCGTTTGAATTCTTTTGTTACTAAGCGTCACGCAAAGTCATTTTGACAAAAGCTTTTCAGTTAATGAGTGCTCGAAAATAAATTAAGTTGTAGATACATGTTTTTTAAATCAATTGCAGATTAGAGACGTTTAAATCAGATCGCACACTTCACGACTACAGGGAAACACAGTCTTATAATTAAAGCTATATGACTCAGTTAACACTGAAACCCGGCTTTGGTTTTTGCTGAGAGGAACGCGGAATATAAGTAAGTTTATTTACATCCCTGTTTGGTTGATATCATCAATTACATATCAGCATATTCTAATATATAGAGAATACTTCATGGAAAGTGCGCGCGTACGGTTTTTATTCACGAGTCGTGAAGTATCATAAAACGAACG
>JAOBYJ020021945.1:0-14517 GCA_025403565.2 Palythoa heliodiscus
ACATGTGACAAATATGGAAATGGTGCGTTCTGATTGGCTGTTTTTTATATCACCACGTGTGATTGATATGCGTGGCTTATACGCTTTTTATTTCGCCTCTGTACTACTTAAATATCGAACTAAGTATATGATAAAAATTAATATCAACTCATAGAGTGCTCACACTTAAAGTCCGTGAAACAAATACTAACTTTTAGTACTATGTAAATAGTGATAATTAAACAATGAAAACCAAAGGTTTCTGTATGATTAGTACTAGTTAGTAGTATTTAATGTTCACAGATTTAGTGCATGCACTCTAACTCAAAAATATATCTTCAGTAAAGTACTACAAAAAATGCAGGGGCCATCAGTAAGTAAATGATTTACCCTATAAGCCGGCAGTGCAGTTTGTATAATTTTGTGTGTTAGCAAAGAAAGTTGGAGTTGTACAGCAATGAACTTGTTTGGGAAGGGAGGAAATAATGATGATTGAATTATCCAGATTTGGAAACCTTTCTTTAGAGAAGAAATTGCAGCTTGAAGTTTGGCTTAGCCCTGGGTTAAAGTTAACCAGGTTTTGGACAACTCAGATGACTTTTTGTTTTACCCACACAAGTTACAAAAAATCAGTATGGGGAGCGAGTCACTCTGTTTGAATCTAGTTGACGGCACATTAAATGATATGTAATTAGTGCTGTGCAGATAGGTGTGTAGATAGATGTCTGCATTTTAGTGTACATGAGAAATCTCAGGGTTGCACAAGACCCTCTGACTATTACTGCTTGGGACGAAGTATCAGTAAATTTTCTCACAAGGGTATATAAATGTTAATTATCAAGTTTCACTTTACTTCATGACTAGCTAGCAAACAGGCTCTCCAGTAGTGTCGGGGAATGAGTCGGCAAGCGAAGCGAGCCGCAATGGGAATGAGGAGAGGGAATGGAAAAGAAGAGCCTGAAACGACCTTTTGTATTTTTCAGTTCAACTTTCAGAATCTGAACGTAATCTAAACGTAAAATTTCAACGTAAAATTCCCTTTGGCCATGTATCGCCATATATCTTGTCAATCAAGTAAGCAGTGAATATCATCAAACTTTGACAGTTCACTCAGGCCAGATGTTAAAGCCAAAGCTCTGGCATCGTTACCCTGGTAGACTTGGATCCTTTAACACCCTACAGTGTGATATATTAACTGGCAGCTAAAACTGAATCACCTACATGTTAATATGCGACAGCAAAATGACTTAGTTGCTAGTCAGAGATTTAACCAACTTTGGACGTCTCTTTGTGCTCCATAGAACTGAGCACGTTTGATACAAAAGCAAAGGCATGATAAAACATTAGTTTAGCCAAGAGAAAGGCACAATACGACACATTATGATATGACCTTGCAACTTTCTGCATTCTGATTGGTCGACGTGCGGTCCGTCAAAATGCATATTCGGACTACGGGCCGTCTACGTGCGTATTCGGACTGGTGTCCCGGATGTGCCGGTGCGAGACTCAAATATTGAACAGGATTATACGTGCAAAACTTGCAAACTTTTTTAGAGAAGAGAAAACAGTTTCCCCAACTAAAGAAAAGTTTCAGTTTGAATTTTACTTTTAAATCTTTCTTAAAAGAAGCAAAACGGATGAAGAGAATTCTAGCAAGTTTTACAATCCTGACAAGAAAAAAGAAAAAGAAAACAAATAGCCTACAAACTTCTGTTCATATAATAAATGATTTATTAACCTCGCTTGCTCGGTTTGTATGGAAAAATATCAGACCTCGGTCTTTTTTGTACGAACCTCGCTGTGCTTGGTCCGTACTGTCAAGACCTTGGTGTGATATTTTTCCATACAGACCTCGCGCTCGGTTAATAATCTCTTAGTATGTTCTACTAATCACACCCGAAATACGGAAAAAACATTCGCGCCAAAAAGCAGTATGAACTTTTCTTGTTTTGGTACATTTTATGATCTGCTGGAAAGCAAAAACAAAAAAAAGACTCGTAACTTTTAGTAGAACTCAACAACAAATCCACTCTAACCGCATAATACATTTACATTTTTTTATGGCAGGCATTCCCGCTGCCAAGCTGTCAACCCAACAGGTTGAGTATCCTGTCAACCCACAGCTACGTATTGCATTTGATCTGGACGCCGTACTGTTCTCCGACGAGTCAGAGAAAATATTCAAGGCCCAAGGACTAGACGCCTTTCTCAACCATGAGATTGAAAAGAAGAATGTGCCATTAAAAGAGGTGATAATTTATAAATTTTGAGTTTATTTCCTTTTGTTGTTAAAATAACATTTATCATTCGATGGAATATTTACTTCTTTCTCATTGGTCCAAGGCCTACCACGTGACCTACAAATAACTGCCTGCAAGTATGACAATTATCCTCAGGCAGATTTTAGCGGCAAATGGTTCTCATCGATAGCTGAAGAGTACCGAATGTGATTACACGACAGCGCGCACTTACCGCTTGTCGCTACCCACAAAAAAAGAAAAAGTAAACTCAGTTAAGGTTACCGTATACCTTCAGGGGTGTTTTGCGTCAAAACGATATGTACAGTGCATCTGTCTTAAACTGTAGATACCTAAACCCCGTATATCAAATTAAAGCTGATAGAGCTGGCTTTCGAACTATACGCACAACTTTGAACTAGAATGAATTTTTAGATTTTTTTACGTTGTCTAAAAACGAGCAACAAAATCGCCTTTCGAGAGTTCCAACTCAAAGGGAATTTGTTCGTTTCCCCTAAAATTTGCACAGTAATTTCTTTAATATATGAAGAACAAAAACGTTTCTGCGTTTTTTGTTTTTCCAAAAACGTTTGGTTTTAGAGCAATTTTTGTACGGTCTCTAGACTTTTTTTAAACCCTAATTCGAAAAAGCGGCGTAACTTTTCTCTGCAATTGAATATGAAAAAACGCAGACATGTTTTTTAGCACTTTTGGTCTGGAGACTGGTGGATTAATTAAATCATCAAATATCAATAACAGCTTGGACTTGTAACTTTCGAAAGCAAATTTGGTTGCTGGTTTTTAGAGTACGTAAAAAATCTCAAAATTCATTTTAATTCAAAATTTTTAATATAGTTCGAAAGCCAGCTCTATATGCTTTAATTTGATATATGGGTTTAGGTATCTACGGTTTAAAACAGACGCACTGTATCGTTTTGACGCAAAACGCCCCTGAACGTATACAGTAACCTTATATCCCAAGTGTGGTCGGACATGATGTCCGGGCAATTTTTTGATCGTAAATTAGTTTACGGCAACGATGAAAAAAAATCTGACGTGAAAAAAAATCTTACTTTGTGTTGGGATGATCTTCATGGCTTTCGTAAGTCACTAAACAAGATTAAATCTTGGGTAATGAATTTTTCATTTACATTCGCGTGGTTCCCTCTGTTTTATTCTAAAGGTAGCACAATACTTTTTAAACAGCAGCGAGATGTTGAATTTTGTTTATCTTTTTCCAGTCATCCACAGTAAAGTTCCCTTAAAAACAATTCTTAATACACGCGCCAGTGTGGTATTCTGTCGTCTGAAGATAACATTGTGCAATATTCATTACTTGACAGAAGTTTCTTCGCGAAAATCGATCTGCCCGTTTTATAAGTGTTTACAGCAAATTTTGATTCATTCATTAGGTTATCTGTACCAGCTCAAGATAACAGTGAATATTTTTCAAATGTAACAATAATGATATATTTAATTAAGTCAAACACTGGGCGCTAAAAAGCTCAAAAATCAATGAATTTGTTTGAAGCAGCAGCTTGACGCCGTCCTCTAGTCCTGTTCGGCACTCGCCATTTTCACCAAATACATCACTGTTTGGAATTATGATCCATAACTCAAAAAAAAAACAATAAAGAACAAAATGAAACTAGGAAACGTTTTAGAGACTAAAATTTCCTTTTCGTTTCTGAAAACTTGAGCTTCTAGCTGCTTTTGAACATGTTAACATTTTGTTTTGGAGATTGTAAACTGTTTTCCTAAAGATTTTTATCCTTAGTCTGCCACCAGAATTTCTTTGATACAAATCACTTATAAAAGTCTGTTCAAAAATCGTTTTTCGGCATTTAATCTCCGTAACGATATACGCGACAAACACTGCATTTTCCTAACTGTTTTGACAGGTTTTTCATTTCGCGACAACGCCGACTTTAAAAGCTTTACAGTGATTGGCTTATTTATAATGTTTGAAAAACAATGGGAATGGAATGTCCTGCTCGGTTCAGCAGACGTTTGTGGGGATGGAACTGGGAAGGACTGACACGAAAATGGCTGCGAGGAGGCTAGGCATGACATGGTATGGTATGGCAAGCTTTGACATGATTTTAATTATATCGCAGATAAACTACTTCATGTTTGTAGAATATCTAAAAGTAACTAAAGCAGAGCTCTGCACCATTTTAGCATGAAGAAAGTAAGCCCTCGAGTGCAGTTCGGAGAAAATCCAACGCAGAGCACCCCAAAGATCCTAAACTTCTGAAAGACATGATTGTCAACCTACAGAAACAACTTCAAGAAAAAGATCAAACTCTTATAGAAATGAATCAAAAACTGGCTGTAAAATCGGAAGAATGTGATAATTTAATGGAAGAGCGAGACATGCTGAGGAGTAAGAATACCTTCGACTTGCAACAGGTGTGTTTATATATATAAGAGCATGTTTTTGATTTTGTATTTGCGGCATTTCCAACAAGTTTTCTAGGTTAGAAACCTGAAATATAACAATATTTAACAATATAATAATTTATAGAACTAATTTTTCCAGAGCCCATGTGGATTCACTCACTCACTCACTCACTCATTCACTCACTCACTCACTCATTCACTCACTCACTCACGCACTCACTCATTCACTCACTCACTCACTCACTCACTCATTCACTCATTCACTCACTCACTCACTCATTCACTCACTCACTCACTCACTCACTTACTGCCCGTCATGCCCACTGGCACATAGGGCAGCAAAAACGGACTTCCACTTCTGTCTGTCCTTAACAAAGTTTTGAATGGCATTCCAACTGTGGTTTGAATCCCTCATTTCTGTCTCATTAGTGCGTCGCCAGGTATTCTTCGGCCTACCACGTTTGCGTTTGCCTTTGGGTGCCTAGCGAAGTGCCGTCTTAGGCCTAGTTCAAACGTTGAATTTCACATGTGCTGAATCTAATGCAGATGAGGTAGAACAACCGAATTTGCTCATTAACATTAGATTTGGTACTTGTGAGTTCGACATTTGAACTAGGTCTTAGTAATGAATAGTCAGGACGTACACTAAAGGAAGAATGAAGAACAACTTTGTACACCTGTTCATTTTTTATACTTCTCTTTCAGGTAACAGAAGACTATGCGACCATACAGCATCAACTTAAAGCTAAAGAACATTACATTCAGGAAGTGGAGAATGCACATGCCGAAGAAAAAGTGGAGCTGAGGCTTGAGTTAGAGATCGCACGCAGCGAACACCAGTTAGAGGTAGAATTTTTGAAAAAAGAACTGGAAGCAGCAAAAGAGAAACAAAATGGAAATAAAGATTACAACTCGATCGTTGAAAAAAGTGATTTAAACGAGTCACAAGAATGGTTTCGAGATGACACCGACTTTGCTGCTCAACAGAATAAATATGAAGAAGAAATACGTCTCTTAAGGGAACAGCTTCAGGAACAAATTGCAATAGCTAACGAAACGGTAGAGAAATTGGAGCAGCAAGAGTTTAACTTTCACGAAGAAATAAATGCATATAAAAACAAACTCGAGCTCGAGAAAGAAGCAGTGATTAACGAAAGCCGCCAAAACGTTGAGATTTTAAGAGATTCTTACGAAGAGAAACTTCAGCTGCAGGAAGAAAAGTACTCGGAGGAAATTAATTGTTTGAAAAGCAGTCAAGAAAACAAAATAATTGACAAGGATGACGAAAGCGCAGAGACTGAAATTAAACAAAAAATGAGCGCTCAGTATGATGCTTTGAAGTCTGAGCACGAAAATTACGTGGCAGCATTGAAGGAAGAGTACGAAGATGAAATACGGACAATGAAACTGCAAATCCAGCAACGTGAGGCGGAATGCAATGAAAAAGAAAGTCGAATGGCTGAGGATATAGTAAAATTGCACAATGAATTTGAAGAATCAAATAAAATATTTGAAAATGAGCTCGAGGAGAAACAAGAAGCTTTTCGCCAGCTTCAACGTAAGGTTTCCGAACTTGAACAGGAGCTTGTAACGAACAGAGATGAATTGAGGCGTAAAGAGGTGCACAAAGATCAAGAATTATTGACACAGCTTAATGAAAACATTTGCGAACTTGAAGATCTTAGAACAGAAAATGAAAAATACAAACAAGAAATTTTTGAACTTAAGGCCCAACTAGAAAGAGAACAAAGCCTTTTTGAAGAAGAACGAAACAAAGAGGCAAACGTTCACCTAAATAAAATTGAAGAACTAAAAGAACAACATGGAAAAGAAATTCAGGGATTACAAGATATGCTAGAAAATCTACAGGAGAAGAATGATGAACTCAAAACTGAATTTGATCTTGTAGTCGGAGATCTCTCAAGCGAGCTTGAAGATCAGAGACTCAAAATTCCTTATGCCAAACGAAAAAACTCTTCAGTGTTGATGGAGCGAATTGATAAGTTAAGGAAAGATTATCAACGAGAAACCAGATTGCTTTCAGAGGAGTTGGAAGAAATCAGATCAAAGAATGAAGAGCTAGAAAGTGAGCTTCAGACACTTAGAACGGGGAAAGATCACTTTACTACCAGTCCAAAACATGAAATCTCTGAAAACAACATGAGTCATTTCCAAAACGAGAAAAAGGAATTTGAAAAAACAAAAAAAAATCTTGAAGAAATGGAAGAAAAAGTTAAATCGCTCGAAAAAGAACGATGTTATCTTGAAACTACAATTACGCAGCTTCAAGAGAGACTAAACAAATGCGAAATATTAGAAAACCAGCTAGGAAGCAAACTCGAATCTGCGGAAACATCTTTGATTAACAAACAAAAACAACTATCATTAAATGACGAAGAATTGAAGAAACTTTCAGAAACTATTGTAAAATTGAAATACATCCAAGGAGAGCTCGAAGATGAAAACCAAAGGCTTAAAGATGAAAATAACGATATGAAAAGCAATGAAATTGAGACGGTTGTCGCTGCTGCAAACGTTGAACTCCTGGCTTCAGAAGATTCAATGCACGAAGAATCTCGGCCGAGTAGTGCTACTTTAGAGTACGAACAAAGGTTCGCAGCGGTAGTGGAAGAATACGAAGCAAAAATAGAAGCACTTAACACAGAGCTCCGTTCTGCGAGCCAGAAATTAATGATGAAAGAAAAACAAGTGGAATCTGTTAATTCTGAAATTGAGGTCCTTCGAAACAGCCTGGACGATGAGACATTAAACGTCCAAACTCTTGAAAAAAATCTTCAGGCTGACAAGGAGAGATATGCTCATGAAGTCAACATCTTGAAGGAAAAATTGAAAGATGCGGCCTTTGAAAAAGAAAAATTTTCAGTCGACCTTGAGGAGCATCTAGACAAAAAGTATTTAAACACAATTACAAATCTAAAAGAAGAGCTTGAATCTAACATTAAGGACAACGAGAAGAAAAACAGAGAACTGCTTCAGCTCAAAAAGCTCCTAGAAGAACATCAAGAGAACAGAAAAGAAATTGATGCTTTCTTCTATGCAGAAAATTCACACTTAATTGAAGACAACGAAGCCAAGGCAGCAAAACTTGAGGCTCTGAGTTGCCAAAATGACGATCTTCATCTGGAGGTAAAGCAACTAGAGAAGAAACAATCAGAAAGCGAAGAACGATATAAATCAAATGAATTAGAGTTTGCTGAAACTATTACTATAAAGACAAACAAAATTGAAAACCTCAAAGAGCAGCTTCAGCTTTTGAGAGCACAATTTCTCCAGGCTGAAGCAAGTTACAAGGCAAGTGAGATTAGCAGAAGTGGTGAGAGCGATTCGAGGGAAAAAGATGTGGGTGATCTTAGAGGACAACTTTACTCTTCAGAAGAGCAAAGGTTACAAGATAAAGCTGCACATAAAGAAGAAATAGAAAGCCTTAAAGAGATTAACGATAGCAAAAACAGACAGCTTGCTAGCTTAAATAAACAACTACAAAATTTTAAAGAACAGGACTTGAAAAGAACTGCAGCTTTTAAGGCTGAAAAAGTACAACTAGAAGAGGAAATCAACCTTAAAGGTGTAGAAATTTGTTGTCTCAAAGACGAGTTTGAAACGTTCAAAGAAAATCAGTTAAGAAAGGAAGCTGATCAAATGGCGATGCAGCTAAACGTAACTGGGCATGAAAATAGCAACAATAAAAAAATTCAAGAACTTCAATCTCATCTGCATATACTGCAGCAGGAACAAAAAAATTACGAAAGCAAATACTTGGAAGAGCAGAACAGATTAAGAGAAGAAAATAACAGAAGATTTGAAGAATGCACAACACTCAGAGAGCAAGCTCGACAGCTTCAAGAGCAGTTAGGTGCTTCGGAAGCACAGAAAATATCGGAGATACTAAAAGTAAAGCAGGAACATCTCAGCAGAGTAGAAGAACTGGAAAACCAACTAAGTAGCAAGAAGAAAGAGATCAATGAGCTGAGAAATCTTTTGGAAGATGTAAAATCTCTCAAGTGCAAATATGAAAGCAAATACTCAGAAGAGCAGGAAAAAAGAAATCGTGAGCAGGCAGAGAAAATTCGAAGCTTAGAAGATAGTCTGCAGATTAAATCTAGTGAAGTAGCAAAGTTAAAGAGTTCACTCGAAGACTTAAAGTTCCAAATAAGGGAAACCAAATTTATTCAGACCACTGAACAGTTAAAAGAGCACGAAGTTCACACTGTAAAAGTTCGAGATCTAGAAACAGAACTAGAGAAAAAATCGATTGAGATTTCTTGTTTAATTTCAATGCTTGAATCCGAACACAAGAGCCATGATAGAATTTTGAAAGAAACGGAGCGCCACTTAGACCAAATTGAAAAAACTGAAAAAGAGAAAGCTCATACTCGAATCCAAGTTGGGGAGATGAAACTTGAGATTCAAACCATTAAAGCAGATCTTGAAAAAGAAAGAGAGAGATGTCATCAATTGGCACTCGAGCACGGTAACACAAAGATTAATCTGGACGAGTTGGAAGAAGTGCAAAAGCTGAACAGGTCTCTAAACGAGTTTGAGTTTGAAAAGGGCAAGCTCTCCCACGAACTTGAAAACACTAAGGATGAACTCCAAAAAGCACAAGTAAAGTACCTAAAATTGAAAGAAAAATTTGTTCTGTTGAAAGGAAAATTACAAGAGGAACAACAGAGGTATGAAGAGAAATTCTTGAGTCCTCGCACTGATAGCGGACTCCAAACCGAAATTTTGCAGATGGAAGAATACGAAAGGATGAAAACGGAGTCTTTTGACGCAGAATGTGATAAATTCAGACTAGAAGAAAACTTAAGAACCTGTGAAAAAGAGCTCACAAAATCTAAGGGAGAGGTAAGTGCATTGAAAAAAGCCAATGCAGTTTTGATTAAACAAAACCAAGTTCTTTATTTAGAAACTGAAAGTTTAAGAAAAGGAGAAGGTTTAGATTCTATGAAAGATTTGGAAGCATTGGAGAAAGAAAAAAAGGAGTTGCAGATAGAAAATGAAGCCTTGAAATTCTCTCTCAAGCAAAAAGAAAGAGATTTCGATCGTTTTGACGACGAACTATCTAAAACTGAGTCTGAAGATATGCATGGTAGAACAGAAAATAAGAACAAAAGAATGAAAGAAGAAAACGCGTTTTTGATGGATCAGAATGAAAAGCTTCAGACCCAAGTCGAAGAAATGGAAAGAGAACTTCAACTGGTTCGGTATCATACAGTGTTTAATGGAAATAGTAATATTAATTTTGGAAATGAGCAGAGACCATCTACACGAGAAATGGTGCTACGTGAGAGTATTTCCCCGCAAATGCAGGCATCTCAACCAGGTTTCTCCGATAATGTGGCCCTAAACACCACCGCGGAGTTGCAGAAAGTTATGGAAGAACAGGTGCGAATGAAAGAACAAATTGAGCAACTTGTTGCTGAAAAAGAGAATTTGACAGGCGACGTCAGGAGCCAGAAAGAAAAACCTGGCACGAATGACGATAAAGGAAACAGTGGACTCAAAAGTTTCCAGGTCAGTAACTTGGTAAAAGATAATTCTTACCAAATTTTTTAGGAATCTTATTCGATGTTTACGAGATCAGGTGTTCTTAAGCCCGCTAAACACCCGCCGATTTTTTGTTGGAAGTGACACGACTTTTTGTCTGCGACTAGGCCTCTCCACAAGTTGCTCGGCATCTTTTGGACTTTTCATTTTTCTGGCAACTTTTCGCTTGTGAGCAACTTTTTCCGCTCCGAGCTATTTTCTTACTTTTTTGTTTTTATTTTGCATTTTGAAGGTTTTATTGGTATTAAAAAGAGAAATGTTTATTTTATAGACAAAGTTCCTGTTTTAGGTGATGGCAAAGCGCTTCGCAACATTACAAGCTGAACGCCAGTAACGAGCCACTTCATTATTATAGTTTGTTTTTTACCTATCAAGTATAATTCAGCAGTTACAATCACTGCAGACACCACATGGAATGCATTCGAAATTATTCAGCAGCCTGATGTCTGGTACTTTCAGTTTGGAAATACAGTATGTAATTAAAGGCTGTAATCGCAGCATAAACTTCCCCTTTGTCATCTCGGGAGCTGGCCAGTTAGCAAGCTTGAGTCTATTATGTTAGTTGAAAAGGAAGGTGACTCGTTATAAGCAAGAAGTGTTTTCAAACCGGTAAGATGTACACTAAGTAACGCATTAACTGAAGGATGAAGAAAGTGATAGCAAGTTTACCAGCAAATGGAATTTGTAAGCCATGACCAATTTAAATGTAAGAGGATGTCTTGATTATGAATTTTTAATAACGTAATGTTTATCAGGTTGATTTTGTAGGGACAAATCTATGTATCTGTTGTCATTGAAGCTTGTATATGACCCCTGGTGAGTCTCGTGGCTGGCAACTTTTGAGTAACTTTTCCAAAACTGAGTAACTTTTGGGCAACTTTTGGCAAAAATGGGCAACTTTTGAGCATCTTTTTGCAGAATTTTGAGCAACTTTTGGCCATTTTACTGGCAACTTGTGGACAGGCCTATCTGCGACAATTTTTCGGGAGGCAAAGATTGACACACACCAGCCGATTATTTTTCAGCCTAGCGGAGCATGACTATTATCTTCTGAAACAACTTCCACTCCTGTGACTGCCATCTTGAATCTTGCAATATGTTCACGTGATAAATACTGCTCCGTGACTGGTCAAATCAAGTTTTACTTTCGACAATTTGTCTGCCTCTGCCACACAGGATGTTTTTGGATAAAGCATACACATTCTTTGTCGGCGACATAAATCGTGTCTGATCTTGTTGGGAACTACCATACAGAGGCGATTTTCTGCCTGAGACGAAATATCGGCAGCTTCCTGACAAAAAATGGGCTGGTATGTAGCGGGGTTTAGTTTCTAGAAGCGCAAACAGCGTTAGGGCGATACAACATCCTTTTAACTTGTTAATAACATACATGAAAAAATTACTCGATTCTGATTGGCTAAAAGTGGAGTGCAGCTTTCGTGTAACATGAATGCAAAATTGTGTAACACCGGTGCAAAGTTGTAACTCCAGTGCAAATTACAAATTACAAATTGATTCTGATTGGCTTAGGTACAATAGGTTTTGGTAAGAGCGAATCAAATCATTTGTTTTGGTGGCGTAACGCGCAAAGTCCAAAGTCTTTTATTTTGCTGGCAGAGGTTTGCCGGTGTCCACAGCGGAACTTGTTTGGTAATTTTGTTATGTATGTTTTTTTAAAAAAGTAATCACACGACTTAAATCTCGTTCAATTGGGAAATAATTTGCACTCGTGTGTTTTACAAAAAGCTCAAATTGCATTCGCCCTACGGGCTCACTCGTGCAAATTATTTCCAAATTGAACTCGAAGTCGTGTGATGACCTATACTTATTTTTTTCTCTTTCACAAGGTTACCGAGTGGGACAAGAAAAACACCCAACTGCAAGCAAACCAGAAAATGAACTCGGAGACTGTCGATCGACCGAGTATGGAGTCAATACAAAGGTTTCACAATCAAATAAACTTAAATGAGACGGACTTTAGAGCAGATAACTATCTAAGCTCTTCTTACTGGGACGCATTGAGCTTTCTACAAGCCGTCCGAGAGGTCAACTCTACAAACTAGAAGTCTGTTATTTAATTAGGACAATCGCAAGTAAAATCACGCCGGAACTCTTACGGACATTGCCTTGAAATTCTATATTGAAAAATATCTATTATCAGACCAGGGTCTTGAACGTATATATATATCTTATTATTAAATTTTCATCCTCGAATATTGCGTTTCTAGCGTTCTGATTGGTTCCCTCAGTCTCGGTTATCAGCTCATATACCGTATGACCTTATATAGAAGTATTATTTTTCGTTCGTTTTGTAAAAGTGAAACTGAATTTACTAAGATTTTGCTGTAATTTCCAAGTACCTAATCGTTCAGAATTGAATGAAATTAAGAGCACAATTATTCCACTCACGTCTTGTTGGATATGAGCTGAAAATAGCCAACTTGGCGCTTCGTGAACCGTGGTATATCCGGGAAAATATTTGCTATCGGTACTCTTATAGACCGAGCGCAGGGTTAATCAACTTATTACAGGAAGTAACAAAATCATAAAATAATAGTTTGCACTTCACAGTTCAGTAACAATAAAATTCTCATAAATTTACTTGGTTTGGATTTAAAATGACCCTAGTATATTACATTTGATATTAACAAAGTTTGTCCATTATTTATGATAACGAATAAACAATTATTGGACGAGTTTGATAAATTAAAGTTTTACACTTCACTCCGACGAAGGATTACGGTCCGAAACGTCAGTCTTCACTAATTTTTTACGCTGTAAAACTTTAAAATTTATCAAACTGTTTCTATAGAAAGAGTTTGATAGAATCCATTTAAGACAATTATTCGACGAGGTTGAGTAAAATATCTTGATTTGTCAGTGGCAAGCAGATTTATTGTTTGCCCAAGCCAAAGGGCTTTTACTTCGTGTAGAGGACACAGATATTTGAACCAATCAAAAGAAAGATAGAGCTTACCCCAACCTTATTTCAGCCAATCACAAACCTTGTTTAATTCTGTGTCCTCTACCATGGGCATTCTTACAGCTTTGAGGAACCTTTTAGGGAAAAAATAGGGATTATTAAATTTAAATTTTAGGGATAACATGGCTTGAAAATAGGACATTTTTGGAAAAAACTTACAAGGATACATACACAGATGTTGGATGCGTGCTAAGTGATCTTTAAAAAGTATTCACTTACCATTATAGGCCAAATCATGATTAAAATGGCCCCTTTTGGATGACGCCATGCGAATAATAATAAAAGCTTTCCTCTCGTAGAATTACCTAGGTACAATGAACTTGCCCAAATCAACTGGAGATGCGCAGCATTGTAAGGTCTACATCTGGCATCTTCAGATGTAGTCTATGCAAATGCTATACACCTCAATGTTATCGGGTAACCGCGGACGGATATGGAAAGACAAAAATTAGGGATATTTAGGGAAAATAGCCAAAAATGGGTGGAAAATTAGGGATTTTAAGGAAACTGAAATAAAAATAGGAATTCTAGGAATAAAATACTTTAACGTCACATTGCGAAGGAAGTGGTTGCCCGTTCTTCCTAGCCTGAGGCTAATGTTTAATCGCTCGACGGCTCGGATCTTGGCGTGAAAGTCGAATTTGCAGAGGGAGGAACACCGCAGTACCCAGAGAAAAACCCTCGGAGTCAGATTGAGATCGACAAATCTCAGCCCACATGAAGAGCCCAGGATTCGATCCCGGGTCGTAGAGGTTGGGAGGCGCGACTGATGACCACTACGCCAACCTGACTCCCCTACACGCCAACCTGACTCGCCTCGGGAATTTATGGCTGTAATGAATGCCTGTCTACCCGAAGTAATAGCCAGCCGAAGGCTGATGCAAGTAATTAATTTGCGAGACACTGGCAAATCACAATAGATCCAATAATTGTTTTTTCATTCAATCATTAAATTTGCTTTAGTTTCTGTTTTCTGTGGGAAAAGACAAGCGGTAAGTGCACGCTGCCTCACATTCACGGTTGGTATTCTTCAGTTATCAATGACAACTTAATTGCAGCTAAAATCTACCAGAGGCTAATTGTCACATTTGTAGGCAGTTGTTTGTATTTGTGTAGAACGAAGAAAAAAAGAGCCTGTTCTGGATGCGTTTGAGGGAGCGGGAAAGAGAATTGTGTACAACGAAGAAAGTAAGAACCCGTTCTGGATGCGTTGGAAGTGGCGGGAAAGAGAACTGTGTAGAAGGAAGAAAGGGAGAACCCGTTCTGGATGCGTTGGAAGTGGCGGGAAAGAGAATTGTGTAGAAGGAAGAAAGGAAGAACCCGTTCTGGATGCGTTGGAAGTGG
>JAOBYJ020021946.1:0-11939 GCA_025403565.2 Palythoa heliodiscus
GATTATTAAATTATTAAGTTATTAGATTATTAAATTATTAAATTATTAAATTATTAAATTATTAGGTTATTAAATCATTAAATTATTAAACTATTAAATTTAATAAAATTATTAAACTGATGATGGCATAAGCACGCCGCCGAAACATGTCTTTAAAAAACGCTGTTGTCTTTATTCAAGTTATATCTTTGTTGCCACTATCAAGACCTTTTTGAATAACAACAACAACAATAATAACAACAACAACAGTCGGCAACAACAGCAGTAACGGTATAAGAAATTTTCAGCCACGAAAGCTTCAACCACAGAAAGAGGAGCCGGATAAGCACCAGCTCAGTAATTTGAGTGGCTACGCGGTTCGGAAAGGATTTGGCAATATTAGTAATAATAATAATAATAATAATAATAATAATAGTAATAATAATAATATTATTAGTTAGTTTTAAGAATCAGAATGCTTCGGCAGGTAGAATTACACAACTCTGGTAAGACAATAAATAAATGTACACGCTTTTTTTCATAAGAACAACTTTATGAGCACGACGAGGCTCAAGTTTGCCAGAATTTAAGAACAATTTAAGAACAAGCTCAGATTGAGGATCGATAACTAGGAAAGTTTTTGTGGTAGAAAATTGTTTGAAGCTCGTAATGTAACTTAGCAATACAGCACAAAACATAAGAAAGATTCAAATTCACCTCTAAATTCAGCCGTACAATACATGTGTGGTGCAAGGCGTTTCGATAAAAAACATTCAAAGAAATAAGAACAATTTTAAGAACAAAGTGAGGCTGAAGTCGCCAAGAACTTATAAACAATGAGCCTCGGCAAAATTTACTGGTTCTTATAAAAAGCGTGTATTTAAAAAGCATTTCTTTGTTGATGTTTAGTTCATATTATTGGCTCATATATTTTGCCAGTGTATGCGCACACCGTGATCCATTCACACTGCATTTTTCCCGTTCATAAGGTACTGTAACGCACCTTGTGGCATATTGCCAACTGTGAGGGCTTTCGTCATTGTTTTTTAAGGTTTTCTATTCATGTTTTTTGTTTAAATTATTCGTCTATCATTTCTGCTTGCTTGGGTAGTTAAATCCGCTTTTGGCTTGGAAAGGTAACGACAAATCAGTATTAGTGAAAACAGTAAGTTATTTTACATAAGATCAGTAAACTTGAGACACGGGCAAATTTCATAACTGGCACGTTGCGTTTTGTAGTTATTATGTATCACTGTCAGTAATTGGTCTACAAAACAAGAAATCAAGAGTTATAATATATAATTGTTATTATGTACTGAACAAACATTTAACGTGCGCTCCGTCTCACAGGTTTTACTTCCTGTGTATTTAACTTGAATTGGTTTTCGAGTCACTTGAACCTATCAAGTCAGCTGTCAGTATGATTTGACCGAAGAAACTATCAGTTTAGTAAGTTTAGAATTTCTCCGCCTTTGCTTTTTTTATTTAGTAAACTACGTTGCACGCTGGAGCGAGTCCTAGCCCTAGGCCTATCGAACAAAATTATCCAGTTCAAATAATGAAACAGCTTTCGTATTTCAATCGTTCAATTTGATTAACAGGAGATGCACAAAGCCTCAATGAAAAATGAATAATTTCCTTCGCAAAGCGAGGAAAGCAATCGCTGGGCACGAGAAAGAAGAAAAGTTTATTCCCATCGGCATCGGTAAAATCGAGGTACGTATACAAATTGTATCTGAATGAAAAGGAAAATGTCTAGTTTCCTGTGACGGTAAAAAATAAGTGTTGGCAACGTTTAAAATCTGGAATTCCTTTTATCATCAAATTATGCATGCATGCATGTCGTTAGTGGTTTAGCATATGATTTCAACCCAAAAGATCGAATGTTTTCGAATGTGAAATTGGCGCGTATATCGGAAAGAGTTTGCAGAGGTTACATAGTGTAGTTTTGTCTCTCGTCTAAGCATAGAGGAAATGTTTCTGTTAACGAACGATGCTGGGTTTTTTTTCAAGATGAGGTATAAATTGCTCTTAAAACCTCAAATTATGAGTTATCCACTGAATCGGTGTTGAATATACAGCGCATAAGGAAATGATTTCAAAATGTTCAACAACATGGCAGCTAGCGAGCTTTGAACTGATCGTATTTCAGTTGTTTCAGGTTTATCATAATCAGGTTTAGGATTTTAAATGGTCGAATTGAGAAGTAAGATTTGTAATTATATTCATATTCTTTTTACTTTACCATATTTGCAATAACGAATGCAATATAAATTTGATTTTCAGTTACCATCTTGCCGGACAAGACGGAAGTTATCACTTCGACTTTTTGCTAATGGGGAAGACTAAGCGGGGAGGGGTGAGTCCAGAAAAGAAGTAATCGTTCAAAGTTTAGTCAAGTTTTGAAATATCTAGGACTCACTCCTCCCTACTTAGTCGTTCTTATAAGCGAGAGATTGAACAAACAAATTCATGGTTTGGGGAAAGGTACGAGGTGGGGACGTGCGACGTGCGACAGGAGCGAAATTCCTGAGGGCTTCGTTTTCTTCTCAGTTTTTTTACCGTTTAAATTAGTATTGCATGGAAAAACTTCTGTCGTACATTGCAAATATGATATACACAACATAAAAAGAAAATAAGTACTGCGAGCTAGCTAAGCTAAATCCTTTTACGAGCCAAAGTGGCTTATTGAAGCTGACGCTTATCTCCGGTTTCTGTAGTGTTAAGCAGTCGCCCTGGACGAGACACTAATCCATCCCAGATTAGCCCCCAGCAGAAGCTGGTCAGTACTCATTTTACCGACCCCGTAAGGATGGAGAGCTGAGTCAACTTTGGTGGAAAAGAAGATCATGTTCAACACTCGGCAGCGCCGGGATTCGAACGCGGGACCTTGTGCTTGGAAGGCAGAGATCTTACCGCTGCGCCAACCACGCCGCCGTTAAGTAGTGCGAACAGACGTGAAAATCAAATAGCCGGTGAAATAGCATATAAACATGAAACAAGCCGAGCACATGCAAGAAAACAATCCCTTCCGCTCTCCTTGTGTTTATATTATGCTTGTTTCACGCTTATTGCATAATATTTGATAATATGAACAGTTCCCACACGGAATCATAAAATAAAAAAAGGAGAGGTTTTGTTTTCTTGTGCTCAGCTTGTTTCATGCTTATGCTATTTCACTGCTATTATATATCTGTTCACTCTGCATATTTTATCCTTAAGCTGTGTTGTGCTTATCTTATCTTATTGGCGGCATGGTTGGCGCCTTCCAACCACAAGGTCCCAGGTTCAAATATTTGTGTGACCTTCTTTTCCGCCAGAAAAGCTGACTCAGCTTTCCATCCTTACGAGGTCGGTAAAATGAGTTCCAGCTTCTGATCATTAAAAGGGAATTAAGCAAAAATAACTTCCTTAATAAAGAGTTTAATAGCCGCAAACGGTTAATTATCACCATCACCACCATAATTATCATCACCATCACCACCATCATCATCACCATCATCATCACCTGTCCTGTTTGTGTACTGGATACATAAGGCCTCTTTCAACAGTTCTCCAACACTATCAATCTTCCGCCTTATTTCCAGCAAGACAACCCTACACAACTTATTTCTATCTCTGCTTTCCTTCTCCACGTGATCCGGCTTTGATCTTCCCCTTTCTGGTTTCCCTTCAAGGGTCCAGAATAGCGCAGTTTTGCAGATGTTTGAGCTTTTCTTCCTTAATATGTGTCCAGTGAATCTCCATTTTCTTCGGGTTATATTTCCAAAAGTTAAACTGTGTACCAAAAATTATGATAACTTTTTATCGTCGTTATGTTGACGGCTGATACTTTCTCTCTATCTTATTCAGAATGTGACCAAAACGTGTTTATAAAATACATGTCATTAACTGTCGACATCCCAACATTAATTTCATTATGGAAAAGGAATCCAATCATTGCATGGTTGCCCTTTATACTGAGTCATTTACATTGATAATAGCTCACAAACCATTATTGCTAGAATATACCGTAAGGAAATATTCACAGGCTTATAAAAATGTTTAGTTTTACCTCATTTATACATAATCTATAGGTCTCGTTGAAATCCTTATATATAGATAGAACATTAAAAGTTAAAAACACCTGGCACATGAGTTTAATTTCACAAAGAAATCTTTTCCCAGCCAACCGCATAACTGATCATGAGAAACCCACCAACCAATATATCACCAAAATAGCCAGCACTTCTCTGTCAAACTTCCTACTCTACCACTGACAAAGCAAGATAAACCAGATAACATGTACAGAGAAGGATTTTGCACAATGAATTTTAGTTTTGTTTTGTTTTAGGGCAACTTATTATATATTCAACAAAAAGTTTAGAATGAAAATGGAAATAAAAAAGAGGCGAATAGGAAGATTCACAATAATAATAATAATAATAATAATAATAATAATAATAATAATAATGACTTTATTTAGGTGTCAGTTTATGTACCTGGCCAAAGGCCTACTAATTGGGGACACCGTCTTCACCACTCTAAGGTGGACGGAGACATATCACATGATACACACGTCTCCGAGTGCCTACGATTTAACGTCCTTATCCGAGAAGACGCGAAAGACTAACCATTTGCAGATTTTAGAGCAAAGGCAGTACCTTCTCTTCAATTATTTTAAGACCAGAGTGTTGGCCCGGCCGGGAATCGAACCCGAGCCTCCCGCATGATAGACTGGCACCGTACCAATTTGGCAAACTAGACGGCGATGATTATTGAACTTAATTATAGACTTTTTAAGTGTTAGCATGTTTTCTAAACGTTATCACCAATATTTCCGTTGTGCTGCGAGCATTTTCTCTATTTCCCCAAAGATTTGATTACTGAGTTAATGAAAAACAAACGCAAGTTTCCGATTACCGTAGCAACGTTGTTTCGGTTTGGAAGCGGCCGTTAGATGATATTACTTTCGAGGGATCGCTACTTTCGAAAATTTGTTTAAAAACGTAACTTAATTAAGAAATTCATGAGCTTGACTCACCGATACCTTTTATTGCGTTTACATTCTTTCATTTTGATAAAGTTTTTTGCCTTTCCCTTTCATAACGTATTACACAAAACATGATTCTTTAATCCCGCGATCTGTTTGAAATCTCGTGTTTCCTTAGAATTCTGAGGCCGCTTCTTTGTGTGGGAATCAACTGAATTTCACGAATTGATACTTACGATCAGAAAGTACCCTGTAGTGTTTTCGTCTATCAGTTTAAGACCCTGTTTTTCGTTGAAACTGACGCATACTTTTGTATCCGTTTTCGCCTGCCGCCCACACTAACACCGCGATCGAAAACAGAGGTTTTCAAAAATGATCTCCAGGGTGTAGGTTTTTGAAAACGAATGTGTATTGTCTTTATGTAGACGGGTGAAAATGAAGGTTTTCGAAAACGTATTAGTGTGGACAAGGCCTAAGATGAGGGCGTTTTTTGCGGAGGATCGGATCGTCACTTTTTGATTTCCTTTAACAGCCCCTGAAAATTGATGTTACTTTCGAGAGATCGTTACTTTCGGTGGAATTCTACTGTATTGTGATTGTTTTTATGACAATCTAAAAGTTGTTGGGAAAGTTCCGACAAAAATCAGCTCAGTTCATTCCCGAAACTTCCATGATTACGGTTGACGCCCCTGAATAATGAATTTGTTCATTGTCTCACAGTTTCTGGTGAGTTCCAGTATTTTTAGTATAAAACCTGATCACTTCAGATAAAACTAACGAATGACAGTTCACGTAACATTCATAAAAAAGTACCTACTAGCTTAAGTTACAAGTTATCATCATCGTTATTGTTGTCATCATCGTCATCATCATCATTATCTTTAGCCTCGCCATTCCCACTATATCGCATTGATTCTTTTCTTCTTATTTGGGACAATTCCTATACTAATGCCATGTCACGGCATTTTTATAATTATAGACAGAGATATTTTACGACATGTTTTTCCCGCGAACAGTTCAGTTCCAGTCGGCACGCGTGCAAATAATTAGTTATGCAAGGCTTATGATTGGCTAGCAAAGCACCTGTGGGAGCCGGACTACATTCATGGGAAAATAAATCTAAAAATAGCTCGGTTTGTGAAAATGCCGTGCCACAAGTATATTGAGATTGTACGCTCCGGGTTATGGACTCCTGTTTTAAATATATACATTTATTTTAAAAAAGGTTAAAAACTTGATGTTCGATAAAATAGTCTATTTTTGGGTAACCTCTGTGTCCCGTTCTTCTTCGCCCCGGTGAAATCAGCAATTTGCAATAAACGACCCTCATATTTGTTATCCATGCGACACATTTCGAACAAATAGTTCATCTTCAGAGAAGATGCCTACCTAAGTAGTTCCGCTATCTTAACTGAAATTCGTAAAAGCACTTCAGAAATAAATGTTGAAATCAGAAAAATTGTAAACCTTTTTTTGCCAAATTTTATTTAGTCATAGTTTACTTTAATCCACCTTTTTATTTTATTTTACAATTTTCTTGTCTTTTCTTGTTTTTTTCTTCTTGAAGCTTAAGCTAAAAAAATAATGTTGTTTAAAACGTTTAAATCTGGCCTGCCTAGACTAGCGCAGCTATTTGCAGGCTAGATTTAACAATAAAAATGTATTCACCACAATGGAAATAAATGAAATGAAAAATGAAATGAAAAATGCACCAGTCATGAAATCGGTTAGTCGTGGGTTCGATTCCCGCTCGGGGCGTCTGATCTTTTCCAACATTTGTTCTGATAATATTTCCTCTTAGACACATTAGAGTTTCTCTCTCTGAAGATGAACACCCTCATATTAGATATTACTTTAAAACCTAAAATCGTTACATTCCGGTTGAAAACCAAACGCGTCTCGCCAATGGCAATAGACGTCTCGTATTTAATGAAACACGCGCCCGCGTCCCGTCCGCTTAAATTAGTATCCCACAGTTCCCCGGGGCCTGGAGGAGCGGCCGACTATCTGACGTCAATGAAATACAACCATCCGGGACTTTCAAGATGGCGGCTGCCTGTCGACCAATCAGAAGCGGTTTGTTTATTGTACAGCGCTGGTTCTACTCGCTGTGGAGGAACTTTGGTTCGTTTAAAGACTGAGAAATATATTGTAGCAATACAAACCAAAACGAAATTGCAGCTGTTCGTTAAAAAGCGATTTTCCCTGTTCCATCGGGAAATCGCTGGGGCCATAATCCGTTGATGGCAGATGCAATGGAATTGGGAGTAAGTGAAATCCAGTGGCGGAGAGAAACGTTGTTGTCGTTACGGGCAAGCTATCGTCTCTGTGCAAACATTTACAACTTGTGTCCTCAGTACTAGTACTTTCTTCTTTCTTTTTGCGTATATTTTAGGCGAACAGACCAGCTATAACTCCTGTTGCCACAAGTAACACAGCACAGGTGCATCCAGATCCTTTTCATCGAAAATCTGTTAGGAAACCACCGAAAGCTCAGCAAAAGAAACAGCAAGGATCGTCTAGGTTTCGTACCAAGGGAAATGTTGAACTGCAACCACTTGCTCAATTAAAAGGTATGTATCTGATAGACCAAAACCTATGGTTATTTTTCTTCCGTTTTTATTCCCTCTGAAAAGAAACTTACTCTGAAACTTTCCATTTGTTTACAATTTAGATGCGGCGCCTGTTGAGCAACAGGAATTGTTCTTGAAGAAACTACAGCAGTGCAATGTTGTATTCGATTTTATGGATCCTGTAAGTGATTTGAAAGGAAAAGAAATCAAGAGAGCTACGCTGAATGAGCTAGTGGATTATATTACTTCAGGTCGTGGGGTTTTAACAGAGCCGACATATCCAGAAATCGTCAAAGTGGTAAGTCTATTCAGCGCTAGAGTTATGGAGGCGTCAATTGTGTGAAGCACCAAGTTTAGCTACCAGCTCTCAACAGAGTTTAGCAAAACTCAAACAATTGACGCTCTTTATTTCAAATTGAGAAAAAAATCATATATGTATATAAGGTTTTGCCTCTGCGACTTTCGCCAAGTGATTTATATTGGCAAATATATATCGACAACGATCGGCCTTGGGGAAATCTTTATTCGGCCAGGAAGTGATCACACAAGCTGAGCGTCAATCTATCTGATTCTTCGTCCATGTAACGTTGCGATTAAGTTATACTTGTCAGTAATATTCTTTGATTACTCTTCGTCCAACTTTGCTCAATAAATTGTAGATGTACTTTAAGGGTTGATCGGTGGGACGGTCTTGTTTACTGTATTGAAACGTTTGCGACATCGTGGTTGTGACCTTAAGTTTAAGGACAACATGAATTTAACTCCCCGTTAACATTTGAACTTTCAGAAAACCTCTCTACATTTTAAGCTCCAATTAGATAACGTTTCGTTCGAAGAATTAATTTTACACAACTGCAGGTCACAGATACTTAACGCCTATAACTGCCAAGTTGCGAAATGTAACTGCTAAAACAAATTACACGGTTTATTCAATTCATGATTTACCGATATTTTCCTTTCAAATAGTAAAAATGTCAGATCAGTGGGACCGAATCCGTTGGTGTTATACAAAAAATGTCAAATAATCATTGCTAAGTGTTAGAATTTGCAACACCTCTGAAAATCTTGAAGTTCGTAATTTATAAATGTCAGAACCTGAAGATTTATTCCAAGATTTGAAAGATCAGACCTTTAAAATTAGGCGCTCTCGTTTGTTTTATTGAAAGATGGCATATGACACGGTTTAAAGTGCTTTGAAAAAAGAGTAAGATCTCTTAACAAAAATATTTTTAGCACCGTTTCATGGGTCTTACTTGGCATTACGGCATAGCAAACTTCAGCTAACATAGACATTATCAGTAATAGGCATTTGGTCATTTTACTCATTTCCAGGCTTTCTGTATGAAGAATATCAACATTAAGTCAACCCAATCAGCAAGCATCTTATTTTTTAAATTTGTAAAAATAATTTGACCTCTACTAAACAGGTCATCAAAAAATCATTCATAGCTTAGTTCTTTTACTTGCTGATGGAAACTTTTAAAGTAATTGAACAAAATGACAGATCCAGCCCAACTAATTTGAATTCCTGAAAAATCAATTTATTCATTTCTATCATGTTATTGTCAAAATTTTGTTCAATTTCCCATCATAAAATTACTTTGATAAACTCTTTGTTAACTTCCCTTTAAACTCTGAAAAACGTTGTAAGGAGAATTTAAGTGACTTAGTAGTTGCAACAGAAAGTTAACCAGCCAAATAACCAACTTAACTTAGCAGAGAAGATATAATACACCTTCCTGTGTAATGCTTTTCAAAAAATTCATCTAGCAGGTTCTCAATTGAGTGATTTACAATTATTTTTTATGTTTTAAGGCTGTAAATTGTTCTACAGTCATATTAAAATATTGCAGTTTTCTTTTTTTTCTAACTTAAATCTTGTCATCTGTTCCTTAGGTAGTTCCAATTTTTTTCCTTTTCAACATTAAAGACAAACGGAAGTGTTATGTTCTTATAGATAGGTCTTGAACTCAAAGAATACTTAACTTATGTTTTACAAAGCATTCTATCGTGTTTTGGACTGGAATCTTATGTAATGTAGATATTACTGCAACAGCACCACAAAATCTTTTTTGATGGTCACGTCATGTTAATACTTTTGATGCATTGTAATTAAAGTTAGTCATTCATTTTAATATATAGACCATTGTCATGTGTCTGCCATCTTGGATTGAAGCCCAGGGCTGGATGGCGTAACGGAAAAAGGATGGTATCATATAAGAATGTTGAGTCTTTTTTGTTAAAATCGTTGAAGTATCTACCAAAAATTCATCTGGAATTTGCTGAAAAATGTGTAAACTAGAAAGCTAAAATTATGCGAATAGTTATTGTTTGCCTGTCCAGCCTTGTGTTCAATTCAAGTTGGTGACAGTGAGAAAAAGGCTTATTCTTTCTACAATTTGGGCGGTCTACCAGTTTGAATTTTAACAGTTTTCATAATGCTTGAAATAGCCAGCAGTCATCAAAATTTTCAAGCTGCTTTCATTGTTTGTTTGTAAAATGGAGATGGAAAAATAAAGAGGAAGTATGTTATATTACAGAAAACATATTTTAAGTTCCCTTAAATTTAGACATTGAAAAAGGCTGTTTCTGTAATTAGATTAATATGTTTTTAAAGAAGAATAACTGGCCGAATAACTTTTTTAATGTGTAGTTTTAACAGGTCTTCTGCCAGGGTGTGGGACTGCATAATTACGTCAAACTTACACAATAACGCACAGTTTCGAAAAACCCACACAATAGTCAAATATTTACTTGAAAATTTATTCAAAACAGATATTTCTTCCGAGTATTAAGATTTCTAGAGTATTTTTGGACAGTTTTGAGGCTATTTACCTTTTTAAGCTGACAACACCCCAGAATGTCCACACTTTGATCAAACAACTCACCGCAGCTCGCATCATCCTGGGCCCTAGTTTCTGTTATATTGGAATGTGACATACCGTACATTTGTGGGTTTTTGAAGAGAATGTGAGTGGACTCTCATGGAACGTAGCATTGATTTGCGAACCAGGCCTGTACAATTACTACATACAGTAACTTACAAGTGGTCAGTTGTAGCCAAGCTTTATTTGTTTAAATTTTTATGCTTGCTTTGTCTAACAAACTCAGACCATTCCAATCACATTGTTTGTGTTTTCATTATCCTGCTATTTGCACTAAATTAGTTTTGTAGTTAACATATAGCATTCAAGTTCATATATTCAATTTAAAAGAAAACTTTGTGGTCAAATCAAATGAGTCTTGGACACACTATTTGTTGTTATAGACCTTTCCAATTAATAATAATAATAATAATAATTTTTAATAATAATAATTTATTTAAACACGTAACACCTAGGAGTTTACAGAACTTGTTAAAACGTGTACGTATATATGTGACCCTCCACGGGAAAACCAACCTAAAGGTGATGACACGGGCACACTTTTTTAACACGGTAGACAAAAGAAATTTTCGTTGACACGGTACGGCCGTGCTACGATGCACGCCTCATTAAAATTTTCTTTTATCAGATAAAGACAAAGAAGCGTGCCTTTCGAACAATGAGCCGTGTCAAGGTTTCTAAAACAAAAGCCGTGCCATTTTGCACGCTTACGAGCCAAATGGCATGCTTAAGCCGTGTAATAAGCTGCACCAGAAAGAAGTTATCGAAGTTAAAATGAAACCATGAAAATTGGAATCGATCTAGTGATGTTATAACGTTTATCTTGCCTTTCGGCTGATCGATGGATGAGAAACACTTACCGTCTTACGTTTATTTAAGACATTATATTTGATACGTAACTTGTTATGTATACTTATATATTACTATAAACTGCTATTGTGGCGGGTTTTGTACCGCGGTTTTTTCAGGCTTCTCTTTTGCAATTGCTAAAACTGTGTTTGTAACCATTACCGTGTTTTAAATCGTTACATAACGTCATTACAATAAACTAAAAAAATATGGTCAAGTTTGTCCGCTAGCGACGATTTAGCATGCAACCGCAGTCGTTGTTTTCGGCGTCCCGTGTCAAAAGTCAAATATTGATAAAGTTGATATTTGTATCTATTAGACTTTTCTTTTCGGAAGACTGTAATTAGTTTTCTTCGAAATCGAAAATTTTCGGTTTTCAATAAATAAAATCACCTAACAAATAGTCAACTGTGTACGAAGTGCACAGTTCTTTAGCGCTGAAAAAGTTATTTGCAAACTCAAAAACAAAATGCAATTCACCCACGCCTCGCAGTCTGCAAATGAAATGAACATGAAAAACTGCTTTGATTTCATTGGACATGCTGAAAAGAAATGTATCTGTTTTTTTCGCCTGCGGTTTCTGCTAATTAGCGAGATATGTATGAATGCGCAATAACTCTTTGTTGATCAGGAAAGCTTTTAGAAGTTTGGATAAGCGTTTGTCATAAAGCTGTTTTTCGT